>JAPVLO010000396.1:1800000-2088673 GCA_027257055.1 Cephalopachus bancanus
TTGGTGTCCATGGCGCTGAGACAGACCTTTGTTCTTTTTTTTTGAGTTGGAATCTCACTCCATCGCCCAGCCTGGAGTGTAGCCTTCCAAGTAGCCAGAACTAAAGGTACACACTACCACACCCGGCTAATTTTTTTTTGTAGAGACATGGTCTCACCAAGTTGCCCGGGCTGGTCTTGAACACACGGGCTCAAGCAATCCACTCACCTCTGCCTCCAAAGTGCTGGGGTTACAGGCTGGGCCACTGAGCCCGGCCTAGAGCTTTGTTCTTAAGGAACAAAGGTTGTCCTTTACAAGAACTATTATTCAGTTTTTTCCCAGCCCTCACAGCTTGCCATCACTGCCTACGGAGCCCAGTACCATTCACAGAGTCTCCTTATTCACAAGGTTCACCATTGTTTTCAGAGCCTTAGAGTTTGCAGAACCTGTCATTGTTTGCAGAGCTTGAAATCATGTGCAAAGTTCATCAGTGATTGCGGAGCCTATTACCATCTGCAGAGCACATCCCATTACTGATTTCTGAGTCTGTCACTTTCACAATGTCCATGATAATTTGCAGAACATGTTACCATTTCCAGAACCCTAGACTTTACAAAGTCCCTATTTGTGATAAGGGTCTAAACCCCACATCTAGATCTCATTATTATTTGCAGAGCCAGGCTCCAGGTGGGTTCATAGGGGGTACTCAAGAGGTTCTTATGATCCATTCCCTCCAAGACACAGAGACAGAGAAAGACAAACTGACTACCTGTCTGAATGGAGACAAGGCTAAGCTTTTGAAGCCTTCAGCTTGCCCTTGACCTGACCCAGACTGAGTCCAAGTCCAGGCTCTGGAGGATGAAGCCCCTCAGAAGGGAAACTAAGCATCCAGGACTTTGTCTCCCAGCCTCCTCACTCCATTCAGCTCTTGAGTTGCAACAACCACAGATCCCGAGCATAAAGACCACATGGGGTGATCAAGGGTGAGAGACAGAGAGATACAGGCTGAGAGACATCAAGATTCAGAGGCAGAGAGACAAGGAAGTACCAGAGATGGAGTCATAGAGACATAGGGACAGAGATACAGAGTCAGAGACACAGATTCACAGGCCCATGAGGAGACATTGAGAGACAGAGAGAGAGACAGGAAGACCAAGAGCAGCTGAGTTGAGGGAATAGAAGCCATGAGGGCCTGAGGTAGAAGAGGACTCAGTGGCATCAGTCAGGAAGAGCCCCTGTTCAGTCACACAAAGCACCTGGCAAAGGTGGGGAGTTGGGTTCTTACTGAAGAGGCAAAAGAAGCTCTTGCCAGGATGCGCTGCAAGTGACTGTAAAAGAATCTACTGCTGAGCATGGTGGCTCACGCCTATAGTCCCAGCACTTTGGGAGGTGGAGGCGAGAGGATTGCCTGAGCTCAGGGGTTCAAGACCAGCCTGGGCAACATGGTGAGACTTCGTCTCTACAATTTAAAAAAAAAAAAAAAAAAAGCTGGGCATGGTGGTGCACGCCTCTAGTTCCAGATACTTGGAAGGCTGAAGCAGAAGGATTGCCTAAGTCCAGCAGTTCGAGGCTGTGGTGGCCATGAGGGTGCCACTGTGCTCCAGCCTGGGTCACAGAGTGAGACTTACTCAAAAAATAAAAATAAAAATCTACTGAGCACAATCCCGTTCCTGAGTAAGAATGTCCACACAACCCAAGCTTGGGGTTTGAGCCTATCCCTGACTCCCTTTAACCACCTGGATGGTGACCGAGCAGACCACCATCTTGAGCTCTGGTGGGTTCTGGGCCTGGAATTTGGCAGGTAAGTGCTTTCCGTGGGCTTGGCCCCAGCGGCAGTGTCATGGAGTGACTTGGGGGACTTTATCCCTCCCCTCAAATCACCAGCAGTCCTGGACCATCCCAAATAAGCAGGCAATATTTGCAAGACAGTATGCTTGCTAAGCAAAGCCAGCCAGCAGAGTCTCTAGCCCCACTTCCCTCCAGTCCGCCATCCCTGCTTCCTCATGTGGAAATCCTTCCATTCCCACTGTTAAATCGCGCCCTCAGGCTAGATAATTGGATGACTTTCTTGAAAAGGTCCCTGCTGGCCTGCTGGCTTCCAGCTGTGCCAAGGGTGCAAAGTAAACAGGAGATGCTTGGGCCCTAGCACACAGTAGGCACACTCCATTATGGAGGCACTGTGGGCAGAGATCCCTCTTTCTTTGTCTCCCCTTTTCCCCTCCCCACCCCCAGTATGGCCAGTACAAACTGGAGAAGAGCAGGGACTTTGTGATTTCACCTGGGCTGGGAAGGGGAAAGGGAAGGAAAGGAGGCCCCAAGGCAGACTTGGAGTCTCACTCCAATCCCTACCCATCCCCTTGCCCCTGCTCCAGCCTCAGATGGGCCATGGGCTTCTCTCTCCAGGAAGGTAATGGCTTCTGGCCTGAAACAACTGAGCCACAGAGCCACTTCAGATTCAGCCTCTCCTCTCTCCACCCACCCCCTCCTACCTCCACACTTGGGGGCTAGAAGGAAGAGGAGGGGAGGGAGTTCAGCCTCCCCTCCCCTCGGGGCAGGCTGCCCCAGACTGGCTCCTCCTCCCTTCTGTGCTCTCCTAGGTGATAAGCCTGAATGGGGAGGGGAAATTGTCCTGAATCCCAAGGGTCTCCCTTCTCCCCAGCTTCCCTCCTTTGGGGGAGGGGGTGTCAAGATCCCATTGGCTGTTGGGTTCTTTCTGCATTCTGCCAATCTTGAACTAAAACAATAATAGAAGGTCCCACATCTTGAGCACCTACTACGTGCCAGCCACTCTTCTACATGCCTTTCATTTCCTTTTATAGATCCTTTGAGGAAGGTATTATTTTAATTCGTATTTTAAAGATGAGGCCTGAGGCACAGAGAGGTTAAGTACCTTGCCAAAGGATACATATTTGCTAAGTGGTACAGAGAATTTGGACCAGGGCAGGGCTGGAGGGAAGGAAGCCACAGCCCAGCTAAGAGCCACTGAGGTGCAGCTGAGCCCCTACCTGGAGGCTCCCTGGGTGTGGGGGCGGGTGTGCTTTTTCTCATCCTCATTCCCTCTAGCTCCACAGGCCTGGGAGCACCCCTGGGGTGGGGCTTCTGCCTGGGCTGCTTCTCCCTGTGGCCTGGCTGCTGATTAATTGTGACCAAGCACTCCTTGCAGCCACCTAATCAGATCTGCCCCACTGGCAGCCAGAGGAGCCCTTCCTGAGCCTGAAACCGAGCCTGGTGGCACCAAGGGGACCCTACCTTGATGGGGGGGGCTGCCTGATGGATCCTGTCCAGTGGATCAGGGAAGCCCAGGAGAAGGGGGTTTAGTATGATTTCTTCTTAAGGGTCTGACCCCTCTGACTTCTCCTCCAGTGATTCAGAACAAGAAAGGCTAGAGCAGGAAAAGCCATTGAGGGAACCAGGCCCAGGCAGGGCCAGAGCTTGGCTCCCGTAAACACAAGGAGGGGAACATCCCCCAGTGACCCCAGCAGCCTAAGTTACCCAGAGGCCATCTTCACCCCGCCATAGAGCACCCCATTTCCCCACTGACCAGGGTCCAAGGGGTCAGCCCAGACCACCTAGAGTTGAATCCCAGATTCTGGAGCGATATCTCTCTCTCTGTGTCTCTCTCTCTCTCTCCCCCTCTTTTTGCCTCTCTCACTCTCGCTCTTTCACACACACACACACACACACACACACACACACACACACCCTCTCCCCAGTTTCAACTGTGGGTGTGATGGACATACCGGCACACAACATGGGGATTGGGGACAGCAGCCAGTACCCTGCTTGCTAAAGACTCATTGACCCTGACCTCTCTTTCCTCATTGATCTGGTCATCCACAGGGTTACTCCATCACTGCCTAGGGCATGGGGTGTGCTCCAAGCCACAGCAATTGCCCTCTGCCACTGTGGCAACAATTCAGTGTCCACTGTTATCCGTGCAAATGGCTGGCCTCTCTCAGGGGCTTGTGTGTGTGTGTGTGTGCGTGTGTGTGTGTGTGTGTGTGAAGAGTGTGTGCCCATGGTCATTGTGAGTGTCCGGGATGAGTGCATGTTGGGGTTAGTGCGTCCCCACAGTCATTGTGTGAGGCTGTGATGTTTGTGTGAGAGATGTGAAGCTAGGGATACACATACCACTGACTGCAAACATACACTGTCCAAAAACATACATATTACCATGGACATTCATGAAGACTGTGGACATACACTGAGCATGGACACACATTGATCCCACACAATGGATTAAGAGGAAACAAGGCTGAGGTTTTCCTGGGCTCGTGTCCTTTTCCCAGACGGGTAAAAGGAAGCCATTTCCCTCTCTCCCAACCTCCTCCCAGATAGCCACTCAGGGAAGCAGCAGGCCAGGAGGGCCTGGTGAGGAATGTCTTGGCCCCCCAGCCCTTCAGAGAGAACTCCCTAGCCAGAGTCACCAAGGGGACTCAGCCTGTTTCCTATCCCAGAGTCCTGCTTCACTCAGTCCTTTCCACCCATCCTATCCAGTCACAGTCATCAACACCGGGCCATACTCAAAAACACACTCACAGACACTAACACACACTTGTCCTTGGGCTCCCTCAGAGGAGAGGAGGGTGGGGAGACGAGGTCTGTGGAGAGCAGTTGCAGGCCTGGGCACCTCGCCCTATGTCTGCACGAATTTTGTGCGGCTGGCTGCACCTTCCTGTCACTGAGGGTTTCTACTGAAACTACAGGGAGACGTGCATCTGAATGTCAAACTATATGTGTGAGTTATCGTGGGCCTGGCTCTGTGTGGGGTTGAGTCTCGTGTGTAGCGCCCATCCAGGCGTCCCTGCGTGTTTTGTGGCTCGGGAGGGTGACGGTGAGCCGGTGGCGGCCTGGCGCGCGCGTGGCTACTGCGGCCCGGGTGCGGGTGTGGTTGCGTGTGCCCGGGAAGTGCGGCTGTGACGGCGACTCTCGCAGGCGCGCCCGCCCCACCCTTTCGCTCGTCTCCGGCCCGGCGCGTCCGCATTCACCCAGCTGGGAGAAGTCCAGGCCGCCCGCCCGGGGGAGTCTCCGCCCCCTCCGCCCGAGTAAACTTTTCCCAAATCCGCGAGCCGCTTAGGGCGCAGCCGCCCCCAGGCCTAATCCGCGCCCCCCGCGGATCTGCATAATCGGGTTAGCGGCCGCGCTCCCTCCCGCTCCCGCCGCCGCCGTCGCCGCCGCGCGCGATTCTCTCGCTGTCACTTAGGGAGGCTCAGCGCGATTTGCGGCCTAATCCCCCGGGATCGCTCGGCCGCCGCTCCCCGAGGGGCCGCCAGATTGTTCCCTTCATAATTGATTGACTCTATTTGCCGGATTGGGACTTCAAAGCGCCGGCGGCGCGGGGGCGCCTGGGAAGGACGGGGCCCGCGGCGGGCGGGGCGGGGCCGGGCGGGGCTCGGGGCCTGGCCCGGCGCTGCCACCCCGCGGCCGCGTCGCCGGCCGGGGAGGCGGGGGCAGGAGAGGCGCTGGTGACGATGCGGCCATCAAGTCATGGCCTCCGCCAGGGAGCCGAGGCCCGGGCCAGGCACCGTGCTCTGCGCTTCCGGAGTCCGCTCTAAATCCCGCACGACACCTTAGAGCCCGCAGGGTATGACGTCCCCATTTTCCAGGTGAGGGCACAGGTTCGGAGGGGCTTCTTCATTCTCCTAGCCCCTTCCATACGCCCAACGCTGTTTTAGGTTCTGTAGGCAAAGCTGGGAGTCAGACGGGCCCCACCTCTGCCTGGGTGGAACTTGACTGTAATGGAGGCAGGCAGACACAAGAAACAAGTACAGAGAGAGGTGAACGGAGCATACACAAGGTGGTGTGATGACGACTGCCAGGGAAGGCGGAGGTCAGTGAGCCCCAGTGGTCAAAGAGGGCTTCTTAAGGAGGATGTTGTGGCTGAAACCTGCATGGCATGATGGAACAAGACCTCGGGAGGTGTGGGGGACAATAATGGGGCAGAGGGCAAGGCAGGTAGGGCCCCCCTCTCCAAGGCCACACCATTAGCTAGTAGTAAAGCTGAGACTGAAACTCAGGGCTGCCTGACTCCAGAGGCTGAAACCCCGCCTTTCCTTTTTCACCTGCCCAGCCTATACTAAGCCCCAACTTCAACGTAGGATGAGCCCTTTACAGAAATGCCCAGACCCACCAGTATAGGTACCTACCCAACTCTACACAGCACGCCCCCCTGCCACACAACTACTGGCTCCTGGGCAGGCCTGCCAGTGCTAGCCCCTGTGTAGTTCCATATCCCAACGATCAGAGACTGCCGTAGTGGACAGCCCTGTACTCAGAGCCTTTCTGTGCCTAGGGCCTGTTTTTTCCCCCACTCCTGAGGAGGCAGGAGCAGAGCAGGGGGAAGCTAGAGGGGCCCCACTCCCTACCCAGCCATAGCCAGGCTTCCAGGAATCCCTGACCCAGACTTGGGAATCCCCAGAAACGCTTAATTAATTCTTGATTACTCACTGTCTCTGCCGCTGCCATTAACCACCTCCCCAGCCTGGGCCCAGTTAGGCCATGTAATTAAATTAGCACAGCAAGAACACTTCCAGGCGGGAGCAAGGTACTCCTGCTGGGCCCTGTAGAAGTTCTGGGGGACTAGTGAGGAAACCAAGGTGCAGAGACACCAAGGGGAGCACCCAGGGTCACTCAGCAGAGCTAGAACCGGGGCTCAAGTGTACCCCCCTGGAATTAGTTCTTGCCCCCTTATCCCACCCCTCTTGAGACCTCTACTCTCAGCACATATTTTAAACCTTAAATGTCTTTAAAATGACAAGAGATTTGCTGCTGTCGTTAATTAAATTTATGCCAATTCACTGAACTTTTGGAGGGATGGATTTGGGACAGGGGAGGGGAGACCCAGATTTCGATAAGGTGGGAAACAGAAGACACTGGCCGTGTGGAGGCTTTTCCCACCTCCGGAAGCCAAGGGATGGGGCAGGGGAAGACGGGGCAGTGTTCTCCTGCCAGCTTGGTGGCAGGAGAGGAAGAAAGAGGGCATTAGAGGCTCTGCTCCAGGAGCTTCCTTGAGTAAAGGTGAGGGAGAGAGTCACTTTCCTTTTTACAGAAGAAACCAGAGAAAATCAAATCTAAGCTAAAAGAATGCCCTAAGGTTGGAAGTATATGTACTGTGAGCTGAGGCAGAAGGGGCTGGAGAACTCAGGTGTGTTCTGAGTGAAGAGGGCCTAAATGGAGTCTCTACCACTACCTCCCACCAGCCAGGCTTCCCTCCCTGCATCCTTCCCTCCCTCAATCCTGGGAGATGCTGGCTGACAGCCTTCCCTCCCCCCAGCTCCTTGTCACTTCAGAAAATCAGAAATAAGCCTTAGTGATTAGAGGGAGACGAGAGTGAGATGGGGCTTAGAGGCCCAGGCTCGGGGAGGTGTTAAGAGGCGAGTGGGACTCAGAGTATTAGGGGGGCAGAGCTAATAGCTTCTGTGACTGCCCTCCCCCCAGGACTCCAGTACCCAGGGGAGGAGGAGGAAGGAAAGGATGAGAAGATGTGGGGAAGAAGGTGTGGAAAGGAGGAGGAGGTAGGGAATGAGAGGAACTGAAGGAGAGAGGAGCAAGGTGGGAGGAATGGAGCTGAGGAGGAGGGAATGGAGCATGAAAGTAGAGGAGAGGTTGAAGAGGCAGAAGCGATGAGGCAAAAAGAAGTAGTTCGGTAAAATGTCCTTTTCTCCTGTTGGAGTAAAGCAATAATAATTTTTTAAAAGATAATACTCAGTGTTGGGTTGGGTATGGTGGCTCATGCCTATAATCCCAGCATTTTGGGAGGCCGAGGCAGGAGAATTGCTTGAGCCTAGGAGTTCAAGAGCAGCCTGGGCAACACAGCAAGACCTTGCTTCTATAAAAAAAAAAAAAAAAATCAAAAAATTAGCCAGGCGTGGTGGCACACACCTGTAGCCCCAGCAGGTGCAGGAAACTTAAGCAGAAAAATGGCCTAGGCCCAGGAGTTCAAGGCTGTGGTGCACCATGATCATGCCACAGCACTCCAGCCTGGGCAACAGAGTGAGACCCTGACTAAAAATAATAATAATAATAACACCCAGTATTGAGAATATGGGGAAATGGAGACTCTTGGGAATCCAAATTGGCACAACCTTGGAGGTTCTGGAGGTGGAGGGCAATTTGGCAATAATTATCAGACTTTTAAATATGCATCCCCTAGCCGGGCTCGGTGGCTCAGCCTGTAATCCCGCGCCTTTGGGAGGCTGAGGTGAGTGGATTGCCTGAGCCCGCGGGTTCGAGACCCGCCTGGGCAGTGAGACCTCATCTCTACAATAAATCAAAAAAATCAGCCGGGCGTGGTAGCGCGTGCCTGTAGTTCCGGCTACTCGGAAGGCTGAGGCGGAAGGATCGCTGGAGCCCAGCAGGCGAGGCTGCGGTGGCCGGGAGCGGCCACTGCACTCCAGTCTGGGCGACCAAGTGAGACTCCAACTCAAAAAAAAAAAAAAAAAAAAATATGCATCCCCTGTGGTCAAATAGTTTTGATTCTAGGCATCTGTCCCACACGAACACTGGCCTCTGTGCACAGTGATGTAAGTACAGAGGCAGTCACTGCAATGATGCTTATCACTGCCAAACGTCGGGAACAACTGATATCCATCAGGAAGAAGCTGATGAAATACACTGTGGTGGGTCTAGACCACAGAATACCATGTATCCAAGAAGAAGGAGGAGATAGATCTTCGTGTACTGACATAGAAAGATGCAGGAGAGGTGAAGAGGGGAAAGAGATGAGGGAAGGAAGAAGTACAACCTAAATAAGATGCCATCGGTCGGTGAATATAGTAGGTCATGAGATAATATGAAAAGTGTGGTCCCAATTTGAAGATGGTAAAAACACACTTAAAACTCTGTGTGTGTAAATGTATAGAATCAAACATGGGGAAGAAGAACCCCAAATTACTGACAGTGGGATTTAATGGCAGGAGGTAGAGTGGGCATTTAGTTTTTTATTCTGTGTTCTTTTACATTATGTTTTTATGAATTTTTTCTTTTTTTTTTTTTTTTTGAGTTGGAGTCTCACTCTGTCGCCCAGACTGGAGTGCAGTGGCCGCTCCCGGCCACCGCAGCCTCGACCTGCTGGGCTCCGACGATCCTTCCACCTCAGCTTTCCAAGTAGCTGGAACTACAGGCGCGCGCTACCACGCCTGGCTCATGAATTTTTTCAAACCACGTATTGGGTATGTACATTTAAGACAATGATTTTTTTTTAGAGAGAGATGAGGAAGGAAGAGGGGTCAGGAGAGAAGAGTAAGAAGGAAAGAAGTTATGTAGGGCAGGAAGCAGAGCAGTGGGGAACAGACTGGTGAGACAGGCATGCTGGTGCACCCAGAAGGGGGGTTGACACAAGGAGTGGGTACCACCCAGGCAGTGTCCAAACACATTCCTTACCCCTGTCCCCACCACAGAAAACCTGACTAAGGCTTGAGTAATTGAAAGCTAATTGGGTTTTAGGCTTGTTAATGCCCCTGTGAATGTCTGCACTGAGGAGAGTCAGTCGATCCAGATAAATGACTCCCCGTGGAACACAATGGTGGGACGAAGCACAAGGAAGAAGGGACTTATGGAAGATGAGCAGGAGAGCAGATTTTTTTCCAGGCCTCTCCAGAGAGGATCGTACTAGACATGAGCTGAGGAGCCTTTGGACTTCTGTGGGGTGGGAGAAGTGAAAGGGAGGGTCTGGTTCAGGGAAATTCTGAGGCCAAGCCATGGTGGGGCAGGACCCTGGCAGGCAGCAGGAAGGAGATGAAGAGGGAGGTGAGAACTGGCCACCCCAGCCAGATCCCTACAGAGGGCAGGGTGAGGGTTCTGGTCTCCAAAGAGAGGGAAGAGATAAGTCTGGCTACCAGTGATAGGCACTGGGGGCTCCCAGGGTCTCTGTCCATTACCAGAGAGCAGGTAATTTGGCTCACAAGGAATGGGATCCCTTTTAGAAGAATTTCTGGGGATGGGCTGAAGTGGACCCCTTCACACCCACCAGAGCCTTCTGCATCTCCCTGGTCCAGGTTCACAGCCCTCCCTTCCAAATTCCCCTTCACTGAATCCTTGCTTGGGACCCATCCCTTGGACTGGAGGGTCTCTGAGGCACCCTTATCTCTGACCAGCAGGTATTGTTGGCCTCTGTCAAGCCTTGTGAGAGGCTCCATGACTCTGGCATAAACCCGTTGGCAACAGGATCAGGGCCAGAGGAGTAGTAGCCCCTCTAGTTCTCCCTGAAGAGACCAGATGATACCAGAGGAGGCACCCTAAAAGGGAGGTCAGGTCTGGGTATCTGAGGAAGAGAGAGGGAGACTTGAAGAAAATGAAAAGGTTTTGTTTTGCAGGGTTGCTTCTTGGGGGAGCTCTGTGTGTACTGTCGGGACTGAACATCCCAACTCCCTGGGCACCCACAGTGAGGGCCTTCTGTGGGCAATCCCCACCCTCTATAACCCAAGTCTCTTCTCCAGGGTCAGAAATACAGGATGTGCTTTTAAAGGATCAGCTGCACATTTGTCTCCTTCTCCACCTCCTCCTCAGGCCTGCCTCGGGGACTCAGGCCCCTGTGACAAGGCAGGGAAACATTTAATGAGTTTGTATTTCCCAAGAGCACAGTGACTGACAGCCGCCCCAGGGGGTCACTGCTCTTCTTGTAGACTGGAAGAGCCCAGCCGCATCTGCTGGACTGGCTCTGCGTGTGTACATGTGAGTGCACGCCTGTGCTCTACATGCATGTGCACCTGGGGCAGGGCTGGGAGGGACTTGCCTCCCTGTGAGCAGAAGCTGCTGCGAGTGTTTGGGGAACTACTGTCCTTTGAGGGGAGTACCTCTGGTCTGAGCCACAAGTCTCAACCTCCACCTGGTCTCCTCAGGTCACCCTCCACACATTAAACTTGGGCCAGGTTGGAGGGAGGGAGGCCTGAGGCTGCCCACAGTGAGGTTTGAGTGAATCGGGGGGCATGGTCGATGTGGAGGCCTGAGTCTGCATGGGTAATGAGGCCAGGGACTGGCTTGTCAATAGCATTTAAGTACTTTTCTCCCATTTTCAGGCCAGACTGAATTATTTATTCGTTTCTAGTCAATCGCTGGTAATGTCATTAGCATTTGTCCATCAAAGGTAGAGAACAGTGGGAGTGGTCCCTCTCGCCTGACCCCACTTCCCAAACTGACTCTCAAAGGTCAATCCCAAGTTACCCTGGACAAGAATTTCTCAGTGGCCCTGAATCCAGGAAGTTCTCTATTCCTACAGAGCTTCAAACCGAATGGTACTAAGGACCCAGCTAGTGGTGTCTTTCCTATTATTCTCACACATACCCCCATTATTAACTTAGAGATCCAGTCCTTCTGCATGCAGACATCACACAGGCTGTCCCCTTGGAGAGCCAACCATGACCGGCAAGGAGAGAGCTGGCCAGGCGGTGGGGTGAGGGGCCAGCAGAGCAGGCAGTCAGGGTCAGGGCCTGCCTCTTCTCTTGGTCCAGAGGCCATTCTGCCCCTTCAGACTCAGCTCTCAGTGTGGGGTCTTTCCTTCCCACTTAGAGTAGGTTCCCAAGTCAGAGTTCTGCCTCCCTTCTCAGGCCAGACTCACTGGCAGTGATCTGCCTCCACCTTCAGATTAAGCTCTCAGATTGGGGTTCTTTCTGTCTCCACAATCAGCTCCTCAGTCAGAAATCAGCCTCCGTTTTCAGACTAGGAACCCAGGCTGGTCTCTAGGGCAGGCTCTCCCTCCCTCCTCAGTCCATGGGACTGCTGTCACCAACACTGAAACCAAAGGGGCCCAAGGAGGATTAATCTCCTGGGAAGAGACAGTTGTTCCTCACTTGATATCTCAGTCAGGCGCTTCTGAATCCAACCCTTCATTGACCAACCTGAGCTTCTATCCTCAAACCTGGGACTTAAGAAAATGAAGGGTAGGCCGGGCTCAGTGGCTCACGCCAATAATCCCAGCACTCTGAAAGGCCGAGGAGAGAGGATTGCCTGAGCCAACAGGTTCAAGACCAGCCTGGGCGACTTGGTGAGACCTCATCTCTACAATAAATCAAAAAATTAGCCAGGCATGGTGGCACATGCCTGTCATTCCAGCCACTTGGAAGGCTGAGGTGGAAGGATCACCTGAGCCCAGCAGGTCGAGGCTGTGGTAGCCATGAGTACGCCACTAGACTCCAGCCTGGGCGACAGAGTGAGACTTCGACTCGGGTTTTCTCAGGAGTACTCTGGGAAATAATGGTCTGTGAGGCAGTGGGGAGCTGGACTGGCCAGAGGAAGAGGTTGATCTGTGATGTAGCCACAACAGTGGCCTCAGCCAATCCCACATCCCAATCTGGTGCTGGGTGGCCCTGTCAGAGTTGTCTCAGGCTGAAGCAGAGGCCAGATCTTTGCACTCCTGCATTGACCATTCACCCATGGACTGCCCCCAAGAATGGGACATAACCTTGGATAAGGCAGCTGAAGATGGTTCTGCAGGGAAGAACTCAACTGTGAGCCATCCGTGGCCAACACTCCCAGCACTGCAAGAATGAGTGTCTTGATCCTTAAGGGCAACCTGGGTAGCGCCACAGTACCCACGGTGAACTTTCAGGGCAGCATGGATGGATGGGCACTAGCAGATGGCTCAGTTCATGGAGAGGTAGGTAGCAATGAAAGTTGAGGGACATGGCCAGATAGCACAGCTTGGATGGGCATGGCAGGAGGAGGGGTTTGGAGGTTATATGGAGGGCAGGGGCAATGTGGGACAAGGCAGAGCAGAATGGTTTGGGGGGATACCAGGGGGCCAAGAGTTTGGAGGACAGAGGGGGTGGATGGGTCTTCCTCATGCTGCTCCTGTTGGGCCCGAGTGGATGGGAAGAAGGCCCCCCTCATCACAGCCAGCTCCTTAGTCGCTAAGCAGGATTAGCCTCCTCTTCCTCAGGAGGAGGGGCTCCGCTCCTGCATCAGCCACCGGCTCTGGCCCTAATCCCCCTCGCTTTCTAATCCACCCACGACTTTCTTAGGCATTAGCGTTGGGCTCTCAGCTCCCTAAGCACCACCCTGAAGAAGGGAGCCAGGCTCTGAAGGGAATTAGGCCAGCCTCAGAGGAAGGCTTGGCAGACAACTGGGGGGAGGCTGAGAACGCCACCCACCCCTCAGCCCCTCCTCTTCTGCCGCCCACCCCCACCCCCAAGCAAGGTCCGGGGTCTCGTAGGGGTTCCTCCCAGCTCACTGCGAGAGCCAGGCAAAGATGGGGGCAGAGAGGGACTGAAGAGGAAGAAGATCCCACCCCTCAGGTTGATGCTGAGTCTGGAGTGGGTGCCAGACAAGGATATGAGAGTAGCTTACAGCCTGGCAAAGACAGGAGAGTTCAAGAGACTCTTTGCCAGGCAAGAAACTGGAAGGTAAACTGAGGCCAGATTGTGTAGGGTGTTGAATGCCAGCTGAGGGATTTGGGCTCTACCCTCGGGATAGTGAAGAGTCGTGGTGAGAAAGTAATAGGAAGCAGAGCAATTGCCTTGGTGTCTGTGAAGGACTGAGGGGGGCAGGAAGACTGGGGGTGAGGAGTCTCTTGCTGGGATGCCAGTGACAGGCAATGGGATCCAGAGAGGACACCCCCGCAAGGTCACCGTGCAGTTTGCAGGTGGCCAGGCAACCCAGGCCCTGTGTGGCAGCAGGGACAGGTGCAGCCTGAGCCTGTTGGGGGCTCCCCATACACCTACCCCTGAGGGAGCAGAGCTAGGGGTACCCCTGGGAAGGCAAGATAGGAGGCAGGCCATTACCTCTCAGCAGCTGCCTCCAGGGCTTCTTAATCATCCATTATTCCAACAATTAAGCACAGGCAGCAACAGCCTGGCTGCAGTACAGGGCAAGAAGGAGTGACCGGGTAGGCAGGACTTTCACCTGCCCCAGGACAACCTCCTCCCAGGGCTGGGAGACCCATCAGCCCCACTCCAGGCCCTGAGAGTGGCCATGGGCTTCTTTCCTATTAGAGGGGTTTGGGTGTGGAACTGAAAAGGTGCCAAGGGGTGCAAATTCAGGGATGCCCAGGTCCTAAAGCCAGGAGGGGCCTATAGTCTGTTTATGAGCTGCTTCCTAGGAAAAATGTGGCTTCTTTTTCTTCCCTTCATACTCACCCCATACACCCCACCTCCCAGACTAAGTTATCTGCAGACATTGCTGGAGTGGTTATTAGCATTCATGAAACCAAGTACTTACTAAAACTCTCCTTACCCTAGCCCTTGAGCTGAGCAGCTGTTGTTCACCCATTTTTTACAGATGAGACAAAGGAAGCTCAAAGGGAAGTCACTTTTCCTAGACTCACACAGCTAGTGACAACCCTGAAACTAGGGAAGCAGAGAGAGAAGAACAACCATATACCATCCAGGAAGGCAGACAAGTGCGGTGGTTACAAGTGTGGCTGTCAGAGTCTGATGGATCTGGGTTCAAATCCACACTCTGCCTGCCTCTTTCCAGCTGGGCAACTTCCCTGAGCCCCAAGATTCTCATGAATAAGTGAGGTAATAATGCCAACTCACAGGACCCAGTGAGAGCCATGTAGGAGAATACACATTTGTGTCCCAGAGGGGACTTCGCCACTGCCCAAGCCCACCAAGTGGACAGACAGAGGAGTAGGGACTGGTTCCCAGCTCTGTCTGCTTCCAAAGCCCCCAGATGCACCTTCCCAGAGGTGGTGGTAGACAGCTAGGTCCCCAGGTTCCTTGAGGGGGGTGGGCTGTAGAGCAGATGAGGTGGGTATTGAGCGAGTGGTGGGATGTTAAGAGGCTGGGAGGTTCATCACGGCAGGTTCGTTAGGCCATCCCGGCAGGGCCTGCTCATTGGGCCTCGCTAATGAGCCTCCACTGGATTATCCGCTCCCACCTCCGCTCCGTTTACTCTGTCAAATCGAGTTTGCATTTTAAATGGGAATTTGACAAGACGGGCAATTTGTCTGCTGACGAGGTTAATGGGTGTTAGCCCTGCGGACAGGGGAGGGAAAACCCATGCCCCTGCAAGGTCTGGCCTCTGCTCAGATCAATGACCCCGCTGCTGCTCCTCTCTCCTCTGCAGCCACTCTGGGCCTCCCTGTGTCCAGAGGCTGTCCCTGTGTCTAACTCACCACCTCCAGGCAGTCTTCCCAAAAGCACCCTAACCTGGGCCTGCTGAGGGCTGGGCCATGGCATCACCTCTCAGAGTAGGAGTCTCCCCCGTCAGACCCAGTCTTTGGGGCAGAGCTAGATTGTGCCTCTGAGTTGAGCTCCCAAGGCCTGGACAATGTCTCCCTCTTGTCTTTCTCTCCCCTCCCCCTCAAAAATGGGACTTGGAGTGGAGACAAGGGGCTGATGTTACCACATCCTGAGTTTCAGTGCTAGGATGGGGACTCATTGGCAAGAAAAGTTTCTGAAATCATCACCTTCAAGCTGGGGCCCATCTGGACCAAGCCCCAGAGTTGGGACTCTAGGCTCACAGGAGCTGGGGTACCCTTCTAAGACTCCCTGATGGGCCAGATTTGACCTCTCCCACATGGGGTCCTTCTCAAGCCCCTCTCCCCCAAGGGTGGGGTCCCAGAAATCCAGCTTTCTGGAATCCCAGCCAGAGCCCAAGAGCTGGACCAGGCCAGGAAGGGCTGGGGCTGGGGAAGAAGATGTCTCAGCCTCCCCCTCCTCCTGGGGACCCAGCGCCCTTCCCAGCCCCAGCTAATGTGCCACAATTACCTCCTAAGTGCCCAAACAAATGTGGCTGCTGGGGAAAGTGACACGGGCTCCAGGTGATGGATTCGTGCCATCGGGGAGCCAGGCGGAGCGGGCCCCGAAAGGGGGGGCAACACTAATATTGTATCAGCGTCGGAGCCGGCGCCACGAGCCGGTGATGAATATGTGTCACTTTACACGGCGCACACTCGGGGGCCTGGCTGCGCAGGCATGGAAAATAGAGTGTCTGGGATTAATGATATTGAAAATGATAGAGAGCAGATTGGAAATGGCTTCGCCCGCCCGACCCGCAGAGATGGAAACGTACCTCACAGCTATCTGCCCAGGCCCGGCCCCCCACCTACCCCCCCCCTCACCTTCCACCAGCTGCAGAGGCCCACGATGACGACTCTGAGTCTTGGCCCAGCCTGCAGCTCCTTGGGATGGCACATGCAGGGGTGGCACTTCTGTGAGCAGACACATAGTGTGTCAAGAAAATCTCAGCCCCCACTCACCTTCGACCTTGGTCCCAGATGAGCCCGACTCCAGTCACCCAGTGAACCTTGGCCTTGTCCACAGACCACGCCCTGACCCCAGTTCCAGCTGATCCCTGCCTCTGGCCACAGATTGAGTCTGTGGAAGCCTGGGTCTCTCATAAGACCATGAGGGCTGGGGTGGCGAAGTGGGCGTGGGGGGGTGCGGAGGTGAGGCCAGAGAGTGTGGCACATCCCACTGCCAGAGGGAACTCGGAGCTCAGTCTGTTACTTCATGGGGTGGACTCACCAGCAAGTGAGTGAACAGGTGGCTTCTCCACTGATGTCGTGGTGTCCATGTTGGCTTTTATGACTGTGTCTGCATATGTGTAGTTATGTGTGCACGTACACAGGCCGGGCCTGTTCACAGATGCACTGTGGGCCATGGGCTGTGTGTGGCAGATACGGGAATGTGGGTAACTGGGTTTGTCCCTTTGTGTGCCTTGGTGTGTTTGGCATCTATGGAGGACTCTGCATGTGTGGGAGTGGGGTTTACCTTAGTGAGTGTACCTGTGTGTCTTTGGGTGAGTGTGTCTGTTTACCCACAGATGGAGGCACTCCTGTGTGTGGGCTTTAGTTGAGGGAAACTCCCTTTACAAGGCTGACCCAGACATAGGCTAAATTCTCTATATCAAGGCAAGATGTCTTTCCCTTCTGGAAAGGAATCTATCATGCTGGAATTTCAACAAATTTGCCAGATGGGCAGCAACCCTGAGACCATCAGCCTAGCCTCAGTATCCATCCCAACATCAGTCCCTATCCAAGCCAACATCAGAGGATGCACTTACATCAACATTATTCATTCAATCAACAAATACTCCTTGAAGGCTCATGATGTGGCAGGTCCTATCTCTGATGACCAGGACGTACGTGGCTTCTGACTCTGTGGAAGGTACAATCCTCCAGGGGAGTCAGACACTAAACGAGTAAACAGAATATAAAAAGAGTCACGAAGTAACTATTCGGAAGACCATGATAGATATTTATGAGGTGACCTGCCACGGAGATTTGACGAGGTGATCAGGGTTGGCTCCTCCGGGCAGTGACATTTGAGCTAAGGGACAAGGAGCCATCCCTGTGGAAAGAAAATAGAGATGCAAAGGCCCTGGGCCTATTCAAAGCCCTATCAGGAGACAGAAGTCAGAGGAGAGACAGGAGGGAGGGCAGGACCAGAAGGAACTTTGATTTTGTTTTCAGTGGGATGTGAAGCCATTGGGGGGTTTTAGCAAGAGAGTGACAGGATCATATGGTTGTTTGTTTGCTTATTAGAGACAGGGCGTTGTTCTTGCCCAGGCCAGAATGCAGTGGTACCATCATGGCTCACTGAAGCCTGGAACTTTTAGGCTCAAGCGATCCTCCAGCTTCAGCCTCCCTAGTAGGTAGGACCATAAGCTCAGCCACCATACCGACTTTTTGCATGTTTAAATGATCACTCTGCTGGGTAGAGGAACACTTGGAGGTATTGAGAGCAGAAACAGGAAACTTTCCAGGAGATTCAGGTATTGGAACCAGACCCAGGGTCCACACACTCCCAGCACCCGCAGTGGCTTGTACAGCACAGCCATCACTAATACCACCAGTTGGTGCTTCACTGAGTCCTTCCCAGCTGCATCTTAGGGGCCTTGGGTTCCCAGTCTGCTCTCTCCCAGTCTTGCTCCCCGACCCCTGCCTGGACCCTTCCTCAGCCTCACGTTCCATCCCACATGGCTGCCTAGAAAGGCTCTCTCCCCAAGATCCCCTGGGGCTTCCCAGACCCACTGTCATCCAAAGAACCAGGCAGGCCTGAGAAAACCATGGGTTCCAATGAAGATAGGAGAGAAGGAGGGAACTTCAGACTGGTGGGGAGAGGCCATGGACTGAGAAGAGACCTCCCTTCCATGCCTAGAGCCCCAATTCGGAAGGAAGAGACAGCGCTCTCTGGGCAGCCCCACCCCAGGGAACACACCTGCCCGGGGTGGTCTCCACAGAGTCCTATCACACTGCGTGAGAGAGGGCTCGGGCTCACCTCCTGGAGGGAGCAAATACCAGGCTTCTGGGTCTCCACCAGCACAGCGCTGGCACAAAGAGGCCTGCAGGAGTGTGGATGAGGGGAAGGACTGCTGGGAGTCCCACCTGGGGGTGCAGATCTGGGTGACCTGACTCCACCACAGGCTCAGCACCACCCCTCAATCCTGTCCAGGTGCCTGGAGTCCCTGGCAAGTAGGCTCCCTGTCGACAGTGACCTTTGTATTTGGAGGCGGGCGAAGAGGGAACTGAGGCCTCTCTCCCTCTCTGCTTCCTTTCTGTCTTCGGTGTGCTTGCTTTCTCTCTCAATCTCTCTCAATCTCTCTTCGTCTCTCTCTGCTTCTTTCTCTCCCTCCTTCCCTGCCTCTCTCTCCCTGAGTCATTTGCAGAGCGGAGATGGCCTAGCCCATCTGGGAGCGAGAGCGCAGCCCGGTGACGGAGGCGCAGGTAATAGCCGAGTGGAGGAAAGAGACGTGGAAATTTATGACATTGAAAATGACTGAGAGAGAGAGTATGTGTGTGAGTGTGGGAGAAGGAGAGGGCAGGAGGGGGCGGGAAAGGGAGAGGGAGGGAGGAAGCCCACTTGCGATCTGTCTCACACACTCGCAGCCCTACCCCTCCCTTCAAGGGAGACCAACCTTGTGGAGAGGAGAGGACGTGGGGGATGGGGAGGAGGTGGCCAGACCAGAGACAAAGGCAGACAGACAGACTGATGTTAGGACAGAGATGGTAAGATGATGGAGAAGAGGAGCAGGTGAGACTGGGAGACACAGCAAGGCTGAGAACCACCATGGAGAGATGCCCAGAGTGTCTGGCTATGCTGCCTACTTGTCCCTACTTGTTAGGACTAGGGTTAGGGCCCTGGCCCCCTTCAGGAGCTCTGGTCTGAGGGCAGGGGTGGCTGCATGGCCTATGGTGGCATGGAGTCTGGAATCTGAGCTGGGAACTATCTAAGGGACGAAACCCAGAAAGGGTCAGACATTCTCCACGTTGCACAGCAGGTTAGTGGCCAAGTGGGGCCTGAACCCAGGACTCCTTCCCAGCATGGGCTCTGTCTCCCACAGGTGCTAGGGTATGGGGAGCTGGGAAGTAGAGGTACTAGATCCTGTAGACACTCTCCCAACAGCTTTTCCCTCTGGACCATGGGAGGCAGAGGAATGACCAGAATGACCTCTCTATGTCTTATGGTAATCAGAAGGGAATCTGTTTCCTTGGGGTGCTAAGCCCATAATCCCCTCTGCCACAGCCAGCTCCAGACCACCCAGGATGCTGTTGCTGAGGACAGGAGTAATTAGACATCCTTCAGAGAGCTAACCCCCCACATCCACTGGTGACCACCCCGGACCCAGCGGCCTCCACCCCACCTCCTCAGCCCCACTTTGCTATCTCTAGGCTCTAATGCTGCTGAGTCCCCGCACAGTCACTACACCTCATCCCAGGGCTCTGTTCTTTGCTCAGATCCTCTCCCTCTCTGGGCCTCAATTTCCTCATCTGTAAAATGGGAATAATAACAGCCACTTTTGCCCATGCTCCTTGAGGTGAAGAAGCAATGCCAGGGCTCAGGGGTAGACCTTGGTCTCCTTAAACCTCAGAGCTCTGCTCCACTGGAAAGTGGGGGTCATCTTGACTCCAAAGGAGCTTGCAGTAGTTCTAGCTGACTTTATGGGTAAAAGTGGAGGAAACAAGATTTCCAGGCATCACACACACACACACACACACACACACACACACACACAAGCCATCTCCCGAGGAAGCTGGTAAGCTGGTATCTCAAGTAAAACCCTCCATGCCCAGGTACAGGAGAGATTGGGGTTCTACCCCAGGCACACAGCTGAGGAAGTCAGAGCCAGGCCCTCATCTGCCAACCCAGGCGCTGGCCACGCACCAGGCCTGTCGTCCTGCCAGAAGTGGGCAGGACAAGTGCCTTAGGGATCTTGGAGATCCTGCCCCCACCCCCAGCAGCTTGGGGCCTGACTAGACAGGTGTTCAAGTTTCCTCAACTGGAAAGCAAAAGAGTTCACTCCCCACGCCACAGGGCTGCCCTCTTCTCCCTACCAGTCTTCCACCCTGGCCCCATCTCCTCCCCACCCACCTTCCCCTCCTTCTACTGCTCTGTAGCACTCCGGAAAACTTCCTTGGATTAACCTTTCCCAGTCCAGGGCATTTGAAGAGGCTGTATCCAGTGCATGGTTGAAAGCACAAGCTATGGGACCAGAAAAGCCCCAAATCACAGTGCTATACCTTGGCTGAGTGGTCTTGGCTCTTCGTTTAATGTCGGTGAGGCCTATTTCCTCATCTTTATCTGGCAAATGGGGCTATAAACGCCTGGCTCTAGAATTGTGATGAGGATCAAAGATTCACGTACATAAGCGACTGGCACAGAGGAGGTGCTCAGCAAATGCCAGCTAACTGTGTGTTAGCTTTCTGCTATACTTGGAGGGATAAGGATGAAAGCTGAGGGTGGGGAGAGGAGGACAAGCGGTAGCAGCCGCCGCTTTAGGAGGTTCCTGCTCACTTAGAAAAGATGAAGTCAGAACTATAGTAAGAGAGACTCAGGATAGCCCTGAGAGGAACTTCCCATTCTGAGACCCTGGAGGAAGTCACATTTCAAAGGCCCCACCTGGTCCAGTCTGTTCTGAGGCCCACATCCTCATCCTAGAGGCAGTTCCAAGGCAGGCAGCTGCCCTGTCTGGGGAGCAGTGGGGGAGGTGAAGAGTTCATTGGGCTCAGGGACTGTGGGCCGCAGGCCTCCCACCCAGCCCTGGTGCCCTGGCCTGGCCCATTGTGGCTGCATAAAAGGTGACTGATGGTTAATAGGAGAGATAACGGGATTCATAAGGGAAATTTATCGGTCACTCCGGTGGTATAAATATGTTTATAGCAGACCAAGGGGAAATGAAGAAGCCCCAATAAATCACCGTGAAGCCACCAGCAACTAATAGGCGAGCGACCACTGGAACCCCGGTGTTGGCGATTGCAGACACCCCCTCTGGCTGCCCGCTAATGGCATGTCGGGGCTGGAGACTCGTCAAGCCGGACAGACGTCCAGCCCACGCCACAGCGGGGACAAGACCCCAGGGGCCGCCCATACTGGACCTAAGCTGCCCTCCCCACAGTGCAGCCCTCCCCAGCCCCAGTCTGGATTCAGCCAGGCTGGAAGGGCTGAGGGAACAGGGCAGGAGGGCACATGGGCCAGATCTGGGAGGCTCCGTGGAGCAGGGTTAAAGAAGCTCCAATCCCTGTCTCTCTTGGAATTTCTTTGTCTGCAAAGTGACTTAGCAACCTCAGAAGAGTAGAAAGGTAATCCAGGCTCACAGTGCTTGGCACCTTGTAAGCCTCAAAAACTGGCAGTTCTTCTCATTCTTACCTTATGCCAGGGTCTTCCCCTCTGGGGGAAAGTGCTATGAAATGTGAGAACGGTCCTAGAAAAGTGGATAACAGTAACCCCATTTTATAGATAAGAAACCCGAAGGCTCAGAAGTTAAGAGGCTTGCCTGAGGTCACACAGCTAGAAGAGAAAGGATCAGTTTGATTCCCAAGCCCAGCCTCATCTCCTTGTCCTGTTGTATTCCCTGTTCCCTGTCCCCACTCCCCTTCAGAAAGAGACCCAGGATTTCAGGGCCCCTGAACCACTCAGGTCAAAGCCCTAGGGCTCTGGCAGATGACATCTCCTCCTACCCTTTCCCTCCTTGCTGTTGCTACTCCCCATCCCTCTCTCCTGCACAGCAAGGGCTGGTCTCAGTTACTGTGACCTCACTCCAGCACTATGGTTGCCTGAAGCCTTCCATCTGATCTGTATGGGAGGCCCAGCTCCGGGTCTATCCCCCTGCCGTCTTGGTCACAGCCCCTGTCCAGGTCAAGATCCCCTCTAGCCCAGCTCACTCTACTCATTCATTCATTCAGCAAACACTCAAGGACCTTCCTCCAAAAGGTAAGATGCTGTGCAAAATGAACAAGGCCTGACCCCTGTGGTACTCACTGTCTGGTGGAGAAGTTGGGTCTGGGTCATGGGATAGAATGGGATGTGCTGTGCTGAGGCTAAGGCAGCACAGAGGCTGTAAAGCCCAGAATCTCAGAATGAGCAAGGGCCAGGCAGGAAAAGCATTTCCAAAGGAGGGAACATCATGGAAGGGGGTAGGGCCGAGCAGACAGGACCTCCTGAGCCCACTGGGGCTGGTCACCCACTCTTCTCTCGGTGCTGAGAGGCACACATTATTCCCCATATCAGGCTCCATCCTCGCTTTGTCCCCATCCTCATCCCCTCCTCCCTTTCAGGGTCAGGCCGTCCAGCCATCAGTCTCATCTGCACCCTGGACAATGCTGGGGCCTGCTCCCCAGTTTTCTGGCCGGATGACCCGCCCCTCTGCAGACTACCCCCCACCACACCCCACTCCAGCCTGAGCCCCAGCTCTATCCCCCAAACCCCAGTCTAAGGGCCTCCTTTCCTAGTGCCACGGTCAGCAGTTCCTTACAGACACCAAGGGAGGAGAACAGGGACTGCGCCTGTCCCTGCCGGCTCTGGGGAGGAGAGGGACTGAGTGGCCTGGCCCCCTCCCCCCGGCCTCCGCCCCCAGCCTCCGCCCCCCGCCCCGCCCGGTTCTCCACGCGTCTCGCTAGGTCTCCGTCTCTCCGTCTCTCCCTCCAGTCGCAGCCTCCTCTCCCGGTCCCAGCCGTCTCGGGCTCTCTCCCCGTCGCGCTCCCTCTCCCGGTTCGGGCTCCGTTTCTCCGTCTCTCTCCCTCCCGAGGCCCCCTCCGCAGCCGGGCGGGGGAAATCGCTCCGTAAATAGGCGGATGGCCCCGGGCGCTGCGGGCGCAGACACTCGTTTTTAGAGCCGGTAATTGACTCCTTTCAGTTGATAATTCATGGCTTGCATATGCGCTTTAATGCGGGCGCCCGGGGAGGCGCGGGGGCGGGGCGGCGGAGCGCGGCGCCGGGCTGCGCGCCGGGGCGGGAGCCGCACTCAGCCCGGGCCGCGCCGCCTGTCTGTCCGCGTCCGCGGGAGGAGCGCGCGCTCCCGCCCGGGCGGTCAGCCCGGCCCTCCCGAGACCGCGCGCGGCGGCGGCCCGGAGTGCGCTGGGCGGGACCGGAGGGCCGGGCAGTCCCTGGGCCGGCGGGGGCCCTCGCGGGCCGACTCGCGGAGCCTCCGACCTGAATGAGGGAAGGGGCACGGTGACATCCCTTCTTCGCGCAGCCAAAGGGGAAACTGAGGCTCAGGAAGGGCATGGGTCTTACCCAGCATCGAACAGCGCAGGAAAGACCAGAACGCAAGGCCTCCCTCCTCAAGGGACCTGGTGGAGACCTCCCTCAGTCCCACTTTTATAGACCCTCACCCTGGGAATGTTCCTATTTCTGAGATAAATGCCTCCGCCGGAGTGACCCACCCTGTTGCTGTCTCACAGGCACCCCCTGAGGGGCTGGCTCTTCCCGGTGAATTCTGGACACAGACACCAGAGTCGAGCAGGCCTCCAGCCACGTAGAGACTCCCAGGCCGGGGAGCGGGAGCCCAAGTCCTCCCCCTGCGCTCCTCCAGCTCCCTTGGGTCTGTCTCAACCTGCGGCGGTTGTGTTCTTCGGCCCGTCCGTGTTTCAGATGCCTAGAGAGGCTGAGACTTGCACAAAGTTGCACGGCAGAGCCAGGACCTGGACGCGTGTGTGCCCGGATCAAACCCTCCATGGTGGAAATAATAGGGGTGGGAAGGGAGAAGGACATGACGCCCGGGTCCAGGCGGTCCCATGTACCCACACGCGGACCTCAGAGAGGCCCACAGCCAGGAGCCCGGAGAAAGCCAATGACCTGCCCCCAGTCACACAGACCCCGGAGTGACCAGATGAAGATGGTGCCGGCAGGTCGTGGGTCAGGAGTCCGTGGTCAGGGGCTGCAGCTGGAGCTGAGGGTGAGGAGGAAGGTTGTCGACCCCCAACATCAGCTCAAGATATGCTAGAAAAAGCCAGCCTGAAGGGAAGCCTGGGCCCAGGACAGGGCTTCCCATTTACTTGGCCCCTTCCACTCCCTTTCCCCAAGCTAATTTCAGTCAAAAGTAGAATTCCACCTCCAACATCTTAAATTCTGGAAATATTTAACCTAAAGCTAAAGTGCCTGGCAAATTCCTGGGTCCCCCATCTCTGTCCTTCCACTTGCTAATTTCCCCATCAGCACAGTGGAGTTTGATCCAAGATTCTGATTGGGGAAGTCAGATGACAGCGAGTCTGAGTGGGGAAGGCAAGGGCTGTCTGGGCTATGCAAAGCTCAATGCTGCCTCCTGGTGCCCAGACTGCTGCAGCGGACAGTAGACTCAAGAAGAGGAGGCAGAAGGCGTTGGCGTGGAGACCCTGTGAGCCCCCTACCTTCTCTAAGCCCCTTGGACCTCCGTCTTACCGTGGAGGGAGGACAGAGCATTAGCCCTACTAACCCTGTCTTAGGAAAACCCTCAGGCTTCTTTTCCAGTAGAGATCTCAGGCTCTGTGATAGGGTTGGAGGGGGACAGTGAAGTTGGCAATAGCCCTGTCCAACCTGTACTTGGACACTCCAAATGGTTCCTTCTGTGGTAGGCTGAGTCAGGGCTGCCCCTCTGCTGTGATTCCTGGGGTCTTCAGGGGAGGTAAATGATTTGAACTCAGGCCTTTTTCTGCCTGGAATTTCATCATTTGTGTTCAAAGGAGTTATTCAACAAATGTAGGGTAGATGAGTGGATGGATGGATGAATTCCATTCCTTTGCATTGAGATATTGTCTTCAGAAAGTCTGTGCTTTTGAGTTGGAGTCTCACTCTGTCACCCAGACTGGAGCTCAGTGGCCACTCCCGGCCACCACAGCCTCGCCTGCTGGGCACAGGCGATCCTTCCACCTCAGCCTTCCAAGTAGCTGGAATTACAGGCGCGCACTACCATGTCCGGCTAATTTTTTGATTTATTGTAGAGATGAGGTCTCGCCAAGTTGCCCAGGCAGGTTTTGAACCTGCCTCCCAAAGCGCGGGATTACAGGCTGAGCCACTGAGCCTGGCTTTTTTTTTTTGAGTCTCACTCTGTTGCCCAGGCTGGAGTGCAGTGGCATGCTCATGACCACCCCAGCATTGGCCTGCTGGGCTCCGGCGATCCTTCCGCCTCAGTTTTCCAAGTAGCTGGAACTACAGGAGCACACTACCATGCCTAGCTAACTTTTTTTTTTTTTTTTGAGTTGGAGTCTCACTCTGTCACCCAGACTGGAGTGCAGTGGTCGCTCCCGGCCACCGCAGCCTCGACCTGCTGGGCTCCAGCGATCCTTCCACCTCAGCCTTCTGAGTAGCCGGAATTACAGGCGCGCACTACCACGCCCGGCTCATTTTTTGATTTATTATAGAGATGAGGTTTCGCCAAGTTGCCCAGGCGGGTCTCAAACCCGCGGGTTCAGGCAATCCACTCACCTCAGCCTCCCAAAGGCGCGGGATTACAGGCTGAGCCACCGAGCCCAGCGAGCTTTTTACTATTTATTGTAGAGACGAGGTCTCACCAAGTTGCCCAGGCTGGTCTTGAACCCACTGATTCAGGCAATCCACTCGCCTTGGCCTCCTAAATTGCTGAGATTACAGACTGAGTCACCAAGTCCAACCAGGTCTGTGCTATTAAGCACAGGGAAGAGTGAGTTCATTCGTTTGCCTAGTTAGTTACAAGGGGTACAAGATAGGGAAAAGGAAATTTTGATGGAGGGAGGATCTCTAGAAAGTTCAGATAAAGGGAAGGTCAGAGGGGAGGTGCTGGAGGGATCAAAGAAGACTTCCTGGAGGAAGTGGCATTTGACATAGAGTTTGAAGGACGGAGTAGACAGTAAAGGTATCCAGGTGGAGAGAACAGTATAAACAGAGGCAGAACCCTAAGTTGTGCTTGTGCTATCAAAAAGGCTCCAATTTGAGGGAAAGAGGGAGACAGTGCTGTGGTGGAACCATGGCAGAGGAGACTGTGGAGGATGCAGGGAGGTGCTGAATGTCATGACAAGGAATTGGTGCCTTGTGGGAAAAGCACTGGACTGTGATCTAGGGTCTGTGTCCTAACCCAGGGTCTGCTCTAATTGGGTTCCACTCTCTTGGCCTTGCTCTCTGGAACCTTCTCCAGACATCAGTGGGAGCCATGGAAAATTCTTGATCAGGGAAGTGCCTAGAAGTCACAGCTCACAGAATGGTCAAGCTGGCAGGTATCATGAACCTTATCAAATCCAACTCCCTCAATTTACAGATGAGAAAACTAAGGTCCAGAGAGGGGAAGTGACTTCCTAGCATCGCACAGCACGTCAGTGGCAGAGCCCAGTGGCAGAGCCCAGGTCTCCAGCCTCTGTTTGAAGGTCTTTCCTGTCTGCTACAATCTGGGATAGCATCTGGAGATCAGCTGGAGGCAGAAGAGTACCAGGAAGCTTCAGCCCCACCCACACCAGAGATCATGAGACCAGCAAGTCAGAAAATGTTTATTGAGCCCTTCACCCTGCTCCCCATCTTGGACCAATCTGGGGAGTCCATGTATTCAGCACCCACACAGAGGGACCACAAAGAAAAGGAGTCTGGTGGGGTTCCAGGAGAAGACATGGTATTCATGAGAAGGAAGGGGCACCAGGAACAGACTTGGGTGAGGACCTAGGAAGGTCTCCAGGAGTGACACTGAGAAAATAATGATAATGACACTCTCTCCTGTGTCTTGAGCGCTTGCTCTGTTCCAGGAGCCTGTCACTTGGGCTCCCTCTGGTTCCTGACCAAGGTCTCCACCTCCTTCATGAAGCGGAGACACAGCTCCTCTTCCCATGGCAAAGCAATGCACTGCACAGACACCGGAAGTCCCACAGATCCTCTCACCGCCTGCCAGAAGAGAGAGTCTGAGAACTCGGAACCTGTTTCCTACTCAGTGTCATTATTGTTGTTATTATTATTATTTTTGAGTCAGAGTCTCACTCCATCTCCCAGGTTAGAGTGCAGTGGCACGCTCATGGCCACCCCAGCATCGATTTGCTGGACTCCCATGATCCTTCAGCCTCAGCCTTCCAAGTAGCTGAAACTACAGGCATGTGCTACCATGCCCGGCTAATTTTTTTATTTTGTTGTAGAGATGAGGTCGCACCATGTTGTCCAAGCTGGTCTCGAACCCGTAGGTTCAGGCAATCCTCTTGCCTTGGCCTCCCAAAGTGCTGAGATTACAGGCTTAAGCCAACATGCCCGACCTCATTATTTTTCTTTTTTCAGAATTCAAGTCAGCAGTTCTACTGTGTAAATCTAGCACTAAAATCAATTACCAGGCCTTCTTCATCGCCCATGCTGTTCTGGACCTCTGTACCTCTAGGGTGACCTAGATTATGCCTTAGTTCAAATGTCCTGTCTCCAATCTGCATTAAGGTAAAGATGTCCTGGATCTCAGAGCTCCAGGCTTCCTCAGATCTCAGTGAAACCTGAAAAGACTGTTTTGTGTTGTTTGTCTATAGTTTTCCAGGGCCAAGATGCAAAACTTGCTCCTTGTGCAAAATGCTAATATAATGATGAAATATAAAGCCAAGCATCCACCCAATATTCACAGCAAGGAAAAGAAGAATGTGCAAATCCCTGATCCAGAGCTTGGTTATGTTTCTGCAATGAAAGCATTGCTTTCACCCAAAACACAGGCCCAGGTACGTGGGTACTAAGCCTGAGACCCTGCCAAGAAATCCAAACAAACTTGTAAGAATTCCAACATATTATCATTGCTTTATGGTGATGATGTCATATAAGCCCTCCTTTTGCCTTTGTTTCTTGGGCCAAACCACCTGGCTTCAAGCCCTGTCTCCTCCATTTCAACTGGCTGTGTGGCTTAGGTCCCATCCTTTCACCTGTCTGTGCCTCCATTTTCCTCATTTGTAAAACCTCATGGGAGAGTTACAGAACGTAATGATTTAATATTCATATACAGCACTTTAAAACAGCTCCTAGAACAGAGTAAGAGCTCAAAACACATGAGATAGTGTCATTATTGTTATTTTCTCAGAATTCAGGTCAGCAGTTCCACTGGGTAACTCTAGCACTAAAGTCAATTTTCAGAAAAAGTAAGTCACTTTCACTTTCTCTCTCTCTCTCTCTCTCTCTCTCTCTCCCCTCCTCTCTCTCTCCTCCCACACACACCCCCCCACCCAAAGTCAAGGGTGTTATTTTAGACCTTGCAGTTAAATAGGCAATGTTTCCTTTTATGAAGCCACCTCTGAATTAGTAATAGTAGCATTTATTGACTATTGGCTACACACAGTGCCTTATGCTGATTATGTTTATGCTTTTGCTTCACTCTGTTTTTTTAATTTAATTAACCTTTGGCACAACCCTGCAAGGTAGGTTTTTTTTGTTGTTGTTGTTTTGGGTTTTTTTGAGTTGGAGTCTTACTCAGTCACCCAGACTGGAGTGCAGTGGCCACTCCCGGCCACCACAGCCTCGACCTGCTGGTCTCCAGCGATCCTTCCGCCTCCGCCTTCCAAGTAGCTAGAACTACAGGCGCGCGCTACCACACCCTAATTTTTGATTTATTGTAGAGATGAGGTCTCGCCAAGTTGCCCAGGCGGGTCTCGAACCCGCGGGCTCAGGCAATCCACTCACCTCAGCCTCCCAAGGCGGGGATTACAGGCTGAGCCACCGAGCCGGCCAAGGTAGATATTTTTATTCCCATTTTCCTAGTGAAGAAACTGAGGTCCTGAAAGCGGTGCTGTCCAGTCCAGGTACACAGTAATCTCCTAACCTGGGGCTTTTGGCCAGCTCCACCCTCCTGGCCACTGGGATCAACTTTCCCTACAGAAATGCCAAGAAGACCACTGGTTTTGCAAAGTCTCGCCTGATGAGGATGGAGCTGACATGGAGGTTAAATGGTGTGTCCTTAGCTGGGGTGGTGGCCCCCACCCGTAGTTCCAGAGACTTGGACGGCTGAGGCAGAAGGATCACCCGAGTTCAGCAGGTTGAGACTGCTGTGACTATGAGCGTGCCACTGCACTCCAGCCTGGGTGACAGAGTGAAACACCAACTTAAAAAAAAATGGTGTGTCCTCAGGGATGGGGGAACACTGCAGCATCAGTGATAAAGGGTAAACACTGGTTTGACCGTCCCACCCTATTCTCACCACCACACCCTCCACCCCGAGGGCCACTCCACCCCCAGGGCCCCAACCCAGACTGATGCAAGAACCATCCTGGTTTGTCTTCCCAGGAGAGAGGCTTGGAGAAGGAAACTGACCTTCTGGAAATTTTTGTCAGAACTGTCTCCATAGTACCCTTGTAGAAGGCCAGTTCCTCTTCATCCTGTAGTGTCACGGTGGTGACAGGCACCACGCCCACAGGAAAGTTCAGGACATTGTACAAGTTCATGTAGGACGTGCTTTCTGTAGGAAAATCCAGACAAGCCCAAGAAATGAATGTGGGTGGGGGAAGAATGTGGGTGTGTGGGGAAGAATATGGGTGGGTGCCCCCTCCCGGTCCTTCTTGGAACTCGGACTAGCCTGTTGATGCCAGAACCCCTCCCTGACGATGACCCCACGATCTCCCCAAAATGAAGGGAAGGAAGGAATTGGCATTGCCGGAGCCTGAGTGCCAGGCACTGTGCTGGCCTCTTCACATTGCTGATTCCTTGAATTCTCTCCACCCTGTGAGGTAGGAATTACTATTCCCTGTGTACAAGTGAGGAAAATCGAGGTGGCAAACAAGCTGGGTGGTTTTTCCAAGGCTATAAAGCTAGTGGGTGGCAGAGGATTCTGCCCATGCCTCCTGTGTACTGGACTCCAAGATGGTGGGAGGAGGGATGCCGTGCTGAAAAGACAGCTTCTCTGCAGCGGCCACCTGTGTGCAGGGAGAGCCAGGTGTGGGGTATGCCTGTGGCCAGCCATTGTGGGGGGACCCAAAAGGACATGTTCTGAAGGGAGGGGATTCCAGACTTAGGGTTGGAATCGGGTTTCATCCTGCATTGAGCAGCCCCTCTGAGACCAGCACCCGAGCATGGGACCCAGGGATGTCCCAGATACCATCCTGTCCTGAGCTTATGTTTCAGGTGGGCTGAACTGAAGACACTTCTTGAAGTGGGGACAGCAAAGAGCATGTTAAGAGTAAATGAATCTGCTAAATGGAGGAAGTCAAACACAAAGGGCTCATATCTTTTGATTTCATTTGTATGAAGTTCTAGAAAAGGCAAAACTCGTGACAGAAAGCAGATCAGTGGTTGCTGGGGGAAGGGACAGAGTGAACTGTAAGGGGACATGAGGGAAATTTGGGGTTGATGGAAGTATGTTTCCTAGAAATTCTAGCTGGGCTCGGTGGCTCAGCCTGTAATCCCCCGCCTTTGGGAGGCTGAGGTGAGTGGATTGCCTGAGCCCGCGGGTTCAAGACCCGCCTGGGCAGGCGAGACCTCATTTCTACAATAAATAAAAAAAATTAGCCAGGCATGGTAGCATGTGCCTATAGTTCCAACTACGTGGAAGGCTAAGGTGGAAGGATCACCGGAGCCCAGCAGGTCGAGGATGCGGTGGCCGGGAGCGGCCACTGCACTCCAGTCTGGGCGACAGAGTGAGACTCCAACTCAAAAAAAAAGAAATTCTAAAAATATATTCTATGTGATTATAGTGGCGGTTACCCAACTGTATACATTTAAGCCAGGCATAGTGGCTCACGCCTGTAATCCCAGTACGTTGGGAGGCGGAGACAAAGGGATTGCCTGAGATCAGGGGTTCAAGACCAGCCTGAGCAACATGGCGAGAACTCGCCTCTACAATAAATTGTTTTAAAAAATTAGCCAGGCTTGGTGGCACATGTGTATAGTTCTGGCTACTTGGAAGGTTGAAACGGAAGGATCGCCTGAGCCCGGCAGGTCCAGGCTGTGGTGGCTGTGAGCTTGCCACTGCACTCCAACCTGGGTGACAGAGTGAGACTCTGACTCCAAAAAAAATTGTATATATTTGTCAACATTCATTAAATTACATACTTTATTTATTTATTTATTTGTTTATTTATAATGAGTGAGTTGGAGTCTCACTCTATTACCCAGACTGAAGTGCAGTGGCCGCTCCCAACCACCGCAGCCTCAACCTGCTGGGCTCCGGCGATCCTTCTGCCTCAGCCTTCCAAGTAGCTGGATCTACAGGCGTGCACTACCACGCCCGGCTAATTTTTTTATTTATTGTAGAGATGAGGTCTCACCAAGTTGCCCAAGTGGGTCTCGGACCCATGGACTCAAGCAATCCACTCACCTCAGCCTCCCAAACCATAGGATTACAGGCTGAGCCACCGGGCCCGGCTTAAATTGCATATTTTAAATCAGTGAATTCTTTTTTTTTGAGTTGGAGTCTCACTCTGTCACCCAGACTGAAGTGTAGTGGCTGCTCCCAGCCACTGCAGCCTTGACCTGCTGGGCTCCAGCGATCCTTCCGCCTCAGCCTTCCAAGTAGCCGGAATTACAGGCATGTGCTATCACGCCCGGTTGATTTTTTTTTTTTTTTTGATTTATTGTAGAGATGAGGTCTCGCCAAGTTGCCCAGGTGGGTCTTGAACCCACAGGCTCAGGCAGTCCATTCACCTCAGCCTCCCAAAGGCGCGGTATTACAGGCTGAGCCACCAAGCCCGGCTCCAGGCTGGTCTTGAACCCATGGGCTCAGGCAATCCACTCACCTCAGCCTCCCAAAGGCGCGGGATTACAGGCTGAGCCACCAAGCCCGGCTCCAGACTGGTCTTGAACCCATGGGCTCAGGCAGTCCTCTCACCTTGGCCTCCCAAAGTGCGTGAGCCACCACCTGACCACAAAGCCTGGGACAGGACTCAGGACTCCTGGATTCCTGATCTCAATACCACCAGGACCAAGTGCCTTCTCACCAGATGCCACAGCAGGATAGCCTATATAGAAGGCAGGATCTAAAGCTGGTGCCAGCAGCACATCCAGGTCCAGGGACCTCCACTTGGCTATGAATTCTTGCTGATATTCCTGCAGGAACAATGAGGGGTGGGAGAGGCAAGGCCAGCAGGGGTTATTGCTTGCCAGTCAAAGTCAGGCACTGCCAGGCACTGTGTTACACACCAGGAAGAACTCTCAGGCTTTGAGCTTCAGACTTAGATACTGTGGAGGTCAGGGTCTTCCCAGGGAGCAAGGTGAAGGGATGAGAAAGGGAATCTCAGGCTGCAACGAATGGGGAACAGGGCTTCAGGGAGGTGGACTAGAATAACTTTTGAGGTCACCAAGCCTTCCCATCCATGTCCAGCTCAGTCTCCCCTGCATGCCCATCTATAGCTCTGCCCTGTCTCCGGCCATCTGAGTCACCACCCATGCTTCTGTGACCCCAGCCCTGGCAGCCCCCCCCAGGTCTTCTCAATCACACATCACCTCTACCGCTGTGTGCTGCTCCCACAGTTTCTTGGGTGTCCTGGAAGAATGAGGAAGACTTTGAGAAGTTCAAAGGTCAGCATGAGAAGATCTCTTTTTATACAAATAGGTACATGACACCCAAGGCCTCAATGCAGACTATAAATGAGCCAGTGCTGGGAATGACCCTGTGTTGTCTCCTGGCCAAGACACCTGGTCTGACCAAGTTTCCCAAGAACACATAACCTCTAGTCAACCCCCTCCACCACCAGCCACAGGGACCCATAGGCTCCCCCAAAGGCCACAAGCTTCTTCCCCTAATCTATGAGGCACCCAATTAGCCCTCAGGCCACTCCAGCCCAATTCCAACTAGCACCTCAACTCCAACACCCATCAGGTCAAGCCCAACAGCAAACCCAAGACCATACCAGAATCCCAACCTCATCTCTAACCCCATCTCAACGCCAACCTTAATCCCAACCGGAATTAATATCTACCTGCATTCCCAACCTTGAGGTCAGCATTCTAGCCTTAGTCTAAAGCTCAACCCCAGTCAAAAACCTAACCTCAGCTTCAGTCCCACCCTTCACCCAACCTAACACCAACTCTAGTCTTAATTCAGATCTTAACTCCAAATCAAATCCCAGCACCAGTCAAGTCTTAATCTTACCCTAATGTTAGGCATGAACGTAAAACCCTCATTAGATTCAAGCATCTCAATAATCCCCCATGTGGACACCAACTCTAGCCACATGCCCCTCACTCAGTTCCCAGCACCCCGTGGACAACCTTGGGGCAGGAGTAGACCGAGGAGACTCACTCACCCCACTCCACGGGACTCTTCAACATTCTGGCTAGCTCGGGGATCCTAGGGGTGGGATGAGAGGAGGAAACCAACTTCAGCATCCACAGGGAAACAGCCAGCCTGCCCAAGACAGGGGTCCAGGCAGGGCACCACTTCTCAGCACACTGATAATCTCCCGAGCCCCTCTAAGCTCCCACCTGCTCTCCAAATCTCCTTTTCCCTCTCTGAAGCCCCCCTCTTCTCTGCAAACACCCTGTCTTTTAGCTCTATCCCCCTCCTTTATTTCTTCTTCCCTTTTCTTTTTTTTTTTGAGTTGGAGTCTCACACTGTCGCCCAGGCTGGAGTGCAGTGGCACGCTCCCGGCCACCGCAGCCTGGACCTGCTAGGCTCTGGCGATCCTTCTGCCTCAGCCTTCCAAGTAGCCGGAACTACAGGAGTGTGCCACCACACCCAGCTAATTTTTTGATTTATTGTAGAGATGTCTCATCAAGTTGCCCAGGCTGGTCTCGAATCTGTGGGCTCAGGCATTCCTCTTGCCTCAGCCTCCCAAAGTGCTGGGGTTATAGGTGTGAGCCACCACCTCCAGTTCTTCTTCCCCTTTCTAAACCTCTCTCTGAGCCATCAGCATTCTCTGAGTCTCAGTCTTCCTTTGGGACTCCACCCTGTTCCTCTTGAGGCCCCTCCACTTTCCGAGTTCCTTCTCCCCTCTAAACTCCTCCTCTCTGGTCCCTCCATCCTCTGAATCCCTCCCCACTCAGAGCCCACACTCACTATGTACTTCAGTATCCAGGCTAAGAAACACCTGAGAGGGTCTGGCAGATGGAGCAGGCTGACTGTCCCCTTCATGCTGGGGTCCACCATGTCCCCTTTCCTGAGGAACCAATCATATACTGGGTCAGTCACAGCCTTTCCGTCAGTGGCCTGGCCCACATCCACACAGCTCCCCCTCCATAGACAAGAAGGATATCAGGCCCAAAGAAACATGTCTGCTCCCAGCCCCTCCCTTAGACCATGTGCATCCTAAAGACAGGCTGAGTGGGTGACTTGCTGCCAGCCAGAGGCACCCCAACCCAGGTCTCCAGACCACCCCCCAGGGCTCGGGTTGGTGCCAACACCCTCCACCACCCTGTTTCCACCATGCCCCACCCCTGAGTCCCTGTGGACAACATACAGCTTCTCCAGAAGGGTGGCGCCTCCATCAGCAAACAGACCCCCTACGAACAGATGTGTGATGGCGTATTCTATACGGGGGATGGAGAAGGGGATGACCTGGGGAGACAGAGGCAGACTCAGGGCCCGGAGCTCCTCCCCCCCTGCCCTGCATCCCTCAGGATTTAAAGAGGGTCACTGCATCACCCCATTCATCTCCATCCACCTCAGCTCCTTAGCACGGCAGATGAGGACTGTGTGGTCAGCTCCTCTCCTGCCATGCCACTCCCTCACCCCTACATAGCAGATACGACAAAACCAAGAGCGGCCATCATTTTCTGCATCCTGTGATCCAGCCAGTGTGTCTTGTGCTTTACCTGTGGGACTTCATTTAATCTTCACAGCCACTCCAAGTGGTAGAAAACTGAGGCTCAGGGAAGTTAAGAGACTGGCCCAAGATCACACCGCAGGTGTGTGGCCAGCCAGCAATTCTCAAAGGGGAGGTGGGGCTAGGACAAGTCACTGGGGTAGGGGACATGGGGGTGGGGACTTGAAGACAGAGAGCTCCTTACAGTCATTGGATGGAGACAAGAGAGATCCAGGCTCAAGGAATTACAGGAATAAGACCCTGAGTCTCTGCCACTTAGGGAAGAAGACACAAAATCTTGATGCCTTCCTTACAGGGTGGGGCTCACCCTGCCCCCACCTCCACCCCATCAGTCTTTTCCAGGAAGCTTAGGGGAACACAATTATCTCAGCAGTCCCAATTCAGACATGGCCTCTTTTGTCTGAAGATAGCCCAGCCCAGCATCCTCATACCAGTACAGTCTCTCTTTCTCCACAGGGCTAGGTGAAACTACCTGGTGCCCTGCATCCTGGAGCAGCCTGGAGATGAGCTGTACGGCCCTGGCCATGCTAGGGGATGGCTGGGTGTAGCCATCTGATTCATAATAGCCGATTCGAAGGGGCCGGTTACTGGAGTACACCTGGGAAAAGAAGGGACCGGATAGAGCTCAGAAGGGAGATTGGGCTGGGGACAAGGTGTCCTCCCTCTCTCCAGGAGTCAGACTTGTAGGGCAGAGTCTTGGTCCAGAGCTGTCCTCACAGAGGGAATCCCCGTGTACTCTCCAGACTCTAGGTGCTCTGGGGAAATCCCTGGAAGGATGATAAATGGATGGGGAGAGGGAGTGATTTGGTGGATGGAGTGGATAGTAGAGAGATGGTAGACAGACTCATGAGTGGGTGGGTGTATGTATGTATGAGACAGTGGATGGGTGGGTGGGTGTGTGGGTGGAAGGACAGAGGGTCGAATGTATAATTGGGTGGGTGGATGAATGGATGGTTGGAGTTGAGTGGTTGGGCAGGTGAGTAAGTAGATGAATAAACACAAATGTCTTTTTTTTTCCATGTCAAGGTCTCACTTTGTTACCCAGGCTGGTGTACAGTGACACAATTCCAGCTCACTGCCTTGATTTCTGGACTCAAGCACTCCTTCTGCCTCAGCCTCCTGAGTAGCTGAGACTACAAGCACATATCACCACATCCAGCAAATTTTTGTATTTTTTATAGAGGTGAAGTCTCACTGTGTTACCCAATCTGGCCTCAACCTTCTGGGCCCAAGCAATTCTTCTGCCTTAGCCTCTCGAATAACTAAGACTACAGGTGCACACCACCATGTCCAGAAAATTTTTGTAGAGACAAGGTCTCATTATGTTGCCCAGGCTGGTCTTGAGTCCCTGGGCTCAAGTGATTCTCCCATCTTGGCCTCCCAAAGTGCTGGGATTACAGGCATAAGCCACCATACCTGGCCAACACAAAATATCTTTAAGCTAAAGAACTATTGGGAGAAAATAAAAATGGAGAGATCACTAGGGGCAAACAACAGATGACAATGATCTCAGGTTGATAACACTAGGATGGGTGTAGGGAATTAGATGAACAGATATGGCTGAATGGGACACAGACTTCCCTATGATGAAGGCTCTGCTGTCAGATACGGCCAGGTTCAAAGCCCTGCTCTGCCGGGAACACCTGTATGACCATAGGCAGATAATTTCACTTCCCCTCAGTTTCCTTGCCTGTAAATGGGAGGGCAAATGCTCATTCTACAGAGCAAGTATTAGGATGAAATACAAAAGCTGGGCACGGTGGCTCACGCCTATAATTCCAGCACTTTGGGAGGCCAAGATGAGAGGATTGCCTGAGCCCATGGGTTCAAGACCAGCCTGGGCAACTTGGTGAGACTTCATCTCTACCATAAATAAAAAATTTAGCCAGGCATGGTGGCGTGTGCCTGTAGTTTCAGCTACCTGGAAGTCTGAGGCAGAAGGATCACCTGAGCCCAGCAGGTCAAGGTTGCAGTGACCCTAAGCATGCCACTGTACTCTAGCCTGGGCGACAGAGTGAGACTCCGACTAAAAAAAAGAAAGAAAGAAAGAAATACAAAGAGCCTGGCACATAGTTGGTACAAATAAATGTTGTTGAATTAATGAATAAATGAAGGCTGCCAGAGCTAGAAGGGTGCGGAGCTATCTTCCGGGCTAACCTCTTTATTGTATTGATGGGGAGGTTGATGCCTAGAGAAGAGGATGACTTGGCCAGGGTCATCTAGAGGGTTAACAGTTTAACTAGAGGCCAGACTTTCTGAACCACACCTGCTGAGTATTCTGCCTGCATGTATTGAGTATGTGATGTCAGAGTCCAACTTGGGGGCAATTATACCTAAGATTTGAGATAGAGGCCAAAGCAGCCAGCAGCCAGCAGGGGCAGGAAACAGACTGAGTATGTGTGCTTCTCACTCACTGCAAGGGAAAGGAGGTCTTCACAGGGATTGGTAAGATGGCAGACAGGTCAAAGAGGAATGATGGGAAGGCAGAGGAAGGGGGGCCCCCAGGTCTGTGCCTCCACCCGATTCACCTCCTCCCTGAAGGGCATGGAGGGCACAGTGGGGTCCAGCCAGTGCATGTCTTCATTCAGCAGGGCTCGCAGGCACAGTGCCAGGCTCTCCACGTCCCGGGCCATGGGGCCAGCCACTGTGGTCACTGCACAGAGAGAAGGGGAGGGCGGCACTATTCACAATACCAAAACATGGAACCAGTCATGCTGCCCATCAAAAGTAGACTGGATTTTTTTTAATGTGGCATATATACACGATGGAATATTACACAGTCGTAAAGAAGGGCAAAATTATCAACTTTGCAGCAACTTGGATTGATTGAAAGTCTGTAATACTCAGTGATCTATCACAGAAACAAAGAACTGAGTATCACATGTTCTCACTCATAAGTGGACCCTGAACAATTATCATAATACTACAAGAAAGGAATTGGCAGCCGGGCTCGGTGGCTAAGCCTGTAATCCCACGCCTTTGGGAGGCTGAGGTGAGTGGATTGCCTGAGCCCGCAGGTTCGAGACCCACCTGGGCAGCGAGACCTCATCTCTACAATAAATCAAAAAAATCAGCTGGGCGTGGTAGCGTATGCCTGTAATTCCAGCTACTTGGAAGACTGAGGTGGAAGGATTGCCGGAGCCCAGCAGGTCGAGGCTGCGGTGGCTGGCAGCGGCCACTGCACTCCAGTCTGGGCGACCGAGTGAGACTCCAACTCAAAAAAAAAAAAAAGAAAAGAAAGGGATTGGCAGTAGTGGGAAACTGCCAGAGGAGGGAGTCGGGGGGGGGGGGGCGGAACACTTCACCAATAAGGGTACCTGATCTCAAACCAGGTAACGTGGGGACTAAAGTGAGGTCCAAGCTTTAGCTGTACAATGGCCATTTGTATATCTAACCCTGAATTGTACCCCACATCTTTAAAATAAAAAGTAAAAAAGGAGAGGAAGGCAGACAGCTCTCATTCTTTCTGCTTTAGGGATCCCTACCGCTTGACTTCAGAGAGTGGGGCCTAGAGCCACGATGAGGGCCACAGAAAGAGGCCCTTGTGCCATCCTGGGTCAGGGGCTAAGGACTGGTGGGATTGGTAGACTGACCATGACTTTGATGCCTGGTGGGAGATTCTCATCAGGGTCAGAGCATCAAAAGACCAGCAGGAGAGACTAAAACTAGGAGGAAGCCCCTCTCAGTGGGGAAAGAGCCATTGGACTAGGGGAAGCCAGGTGGGAGCTATGCAGTCCCCTCTCTCAGATGTCACCTGTGGGGCTGACCTGTCTGGAGATACAAACTAGGTTAAATATCCTTGGGAAGAAGGCTGGCAGATTTCAGACAGGGACTTACCCCAGGCACAGGCAGGGACTTACCCGATTTCTTTCCCTTGACGGCAGAGGCAACTCCAGAGTAGCTGTAAAACCCCACCCACCCAGAGCCCAGATCAGCATGTGAAGGGAGGGGCCTGGGTGCCAAGAGGCCTGAGTACCCTGGTAATGTGCTCCCCCAGGGCTCAGCTCACAGGAATAGGATGTGTTTCGACCTTCTATGACTCTCTTGCCCACAGCATAAAGTCTAATCTCTCTGACTGTCCTTCAAGGCTCTAAAGGATCAACTCTCCATAGCTTCCCTTTCTAGCCCTTCCACACATGCATAATGTCATAGGCAAAGTAAGCTGCTTACAGTCCTACAGGCTTCTGCACTCCACATCATCTGTGCATGTCTAGCCCTCAAAACCAAGCTCAAATGCTGCCTTTTCCAGGAATCCTTTCCTTCCCTTGCCCTGCCTCTGAAAGTTGAGAGTGTAGGTTTTGGATAAGTCTCTACTGAAGAAAATGTCAGCTTCATTTTGTGCATGCTCACAAGATTTTACCCTCTCTTAGAGTCCTGATCACTTTCTGACTAAGCCATTTGGGGATCTAAGAGCACAGACAAGCAGGAGCTCAGTCTGAGAGTGCTCTGTGGCCCCAGTATAGGTGCCACAGTGGGGGTACTCAGAGTGGGGTTGAAAGATGGAGTGGATGGATGGAAGGAAGGAAGGAAGGATACAAATGTGAATTCATAGATGAATGGATAGAAAGATGGATGGATGAATAAATGAATGGAAGGAAGGATGTAAGTTTTTCAAGGAGTGTGATATTTGCTATTGTGTTCACTGATGTATCCCAAGTAGCTATGTGTTTGACACAGAGTAAGTACTAAATAAAAATTTGTTACATAAATAGTGGATGAATGGGAAAATCGATTGATGGACAGACTGGGATGGTGACTGCATTGGTGGTTGAATGGATGAAGACTGGATAAATGGATAATTGGGTGGATTGATGAATGAGTAAGGGAAAGAGCAGGTGGATGGATAGCTGCATAGATGAATGAATTAATGAGTGAGTGGAAGATCTATTCTACTGCCACCTGGAACATACTATAAAACTTGGTATGTTTAGCTGTCACTAGGGCAGGAATTATTTGAAGCCCTCCTACCTTCACCCGCTTTGCCTAGTACTGAGCCGGGTGGATGAAAATTGATGGGAAAAGCAGGCCCCTCTATTCTCCCAGCCCCTAGTTCCATTAGGCTGGACTGAACCACCGCACCACCACCACCACCACTGAGTACCTGAGGCGGTATCCTGTGGTCCGGAGGCCAAAGACACCACAAAAGCTGGCTGGTATGCGGATGCTTCCACCTGTATCAGTACCCATGCCCAGGATGGACCCCCTTTCCGCCAGAAGAGCTCCTTCACCCCCCTGAGGAGCCCCCGGGTGTCTTCTTTAAGTTCGAGGGGTTCAGGGTCTGGCCATAGATGGGGTTGCTGCAGTCAAAGCTAAGGGAAGCAGAGGAAAAGGAGCTGGGGGCTGGGCTCGGTGGGTCTGCCTGTAATCCTAGCACTTTGGGAGGCCGAGGTGAGTGGATTGCCTGAGCCCGCGGGTCTGAGATCAGCTTGGGCAACTCGGCAAGACCTCGTCTCTACAATAAATAAAAAATTAGCCAGGCATGGTAGCACACGTCTGTAGTTCCAGCTACTTGGAAGGCTGAGGCAGAAGGATCGCCGGAGCCCAGCAGGTCGATGCTGGGTTGGCCATGAGTGTGCCACTGCACTCCAGCCTGGGCGATGAAGTGAGATTCCAACTCAAAAAAAAAAAAAAGGAGCTGAGGGTGAAAACTTCTGAGGAGGACCACCCTCCTTGTATGGGGGCCAACCACCCTCAGGAGGCAACCCCAGGGCTTTTGGCTTTGTGAGCCCCTCCTGAAGGCTGAGACCTCCTGGTCTCCCTTCCAGCTGGGAGTGAGAGGCTGCTGTTGCTGTGGGGAAAACCAAGATCAGACACCAACCGTGATGCCTAAAAGAAGGACCAAGGAACCTCAAAATAAATAAATTTATACATACATACATACATTAGAGATTGAGTAGGGAGGAGAGAGAATAGAAGAAGAATAATTAAAGACAGAAGGTAGCTGGGCTCGGTGGCTCAGCCTGTAATCCCGCGCCTTTGGGAGGCTGAGGTGAGTGGATTGCCTGAGCCCGCGGGTTCGAGACCCGCCTGGGCAGGTGAGACCTCATCTCTACAATAAATCAAAAAATTAGCCAGGCGTGGTAGCGCGTGCTTGTAATTCCAGCTACTCGGAAGGCTGAGGCGGAAGGATTGCCGGAGCCCAGCAGTCGAGGCTGCGGTGGCCGAGAGCGGCCACTGCACTCCAGTCTGGGCAACAGAGTGAGACTCCAACTCAAAAAAATAAATAAATAGCCAGGCTCGGTGGCTCAGCCTATAATCCCACGCCTTTGGGAAGCTGAGGTGAGTGGATTGCCTGAGCCCATGGGTTCGATACCCGCCTGGGCAGCAAGACCTCATCTCTATAATAAATCAAAAAATTAGCCGGGCGTAGTAGCGCATGCCTGTAATTCCGGCTACTTGGAAGGCTGAGGCGGAAGGATCGCCGGAGCCCAGCAGATTGAGGCTGCGGTGGCCGGGAACGGCCACTGCACTCCAGTCGGGGCAACAGAGTGAGACTCCAACTCAAAAAAATAAATAAATAAATAAAGACAGAAGGTGGAATCTAAATGGAACAATGAGAGAGAGAAACCAGTATAGAAACAGAGATGTAGAGTCAGGCACGGTGGTTTTAATTCCAGCACTTTGGGAGGTGAAAGCGAGAGAATTGCCTGAGCCCACCAGTTTGAGACCAGCCTAGGCAACATGGTGAGACCTCATCTCTACAATAAATTTAAAAAATTAGCTGGTTATGGTGGCATACGCCTATAGCTTAAGCTACTTGGAAGGCTGAGGTGGAAGGATTGCCTGAGCCCAACAGGTCGAGGCTAGGGTGGCAGTGAGCGTGTCACTGCACTCCAGCCTGGGCAACAGAGTGAGACTCCAACTCAAAAAAAAGAAAAAGAAACAGAGACCTAACTTTACATAACTTACATAACCCCAAGGGCCCTTAGAGACTGTGGAGTCCATCTATACATTCTAAGATGGGAAAACCCAGACAAAGAGAACGGAAAGAACTTGCCCTAGAACCCCAGTCTCTGAAGTCTGCATGACTAGCTCCCACCCCACCCTCTGCCCTGAATCAGGACTTTAAAGAATTGTTTCAGCCCTGGGCTCAGCCCAGCCCCAGCTCCCAGCCTGCCCACTTTGGAGACCTGAGCAGCGTCTGTGGGATGTTGGTCTTAACGAAGGGAATGGCTCCTTGGGCCTTAAGCACTTTCACAATGACCCCATCCTTGGCCGCAGGCTTCTCCAGGAACTGGGCCAGGCCGCAGGTCGAGTCATGGCCCTGCAGGGAAGAAACAGTATCTCCAGCCCATGGGCATCAGGGCACTCAGCCCCAAACCGCCCCCCCCACCCCGCCCACTTACAGACTTCCACACCCTCAGAGCACAGTGCTATACTCTATGGTGACTGAAAAGCATGGTGGCTAAGAGGTTTGCAGCCAGACTACTGGGTTCAAAGCCCAGTTTGTCAATTTCTAGCTGTGCATCTTTGATTATTTAACTCACCCAGTGTCACATAGATGCTCACAGACTCAGTGGCACATGTGTACACACACACACATCCACGTACACAAATGCACGTACAACCCAGGGCTCACCATGCAGTCATAGGGGTCCTTGAGGCTCATGGGAACCCCATAGAGAAGACCTCTCTCGCTCTTCTTAAGCTTCTTCAACGCCTGCAGTTGCTCCTCACATTCCCCCAGGAAATCCGTCAGGCAGTTCACCTCCTGGTGCACCTTCAGTGCCTGAGCAACATTGTCGGCACCAGAGCAGGGGCCCAGATGAGGCCAGAGCCAAGCCAAGAGTAAGCCACTCAGTTGCCCTGGCCCCTCTCACCACCCCCTGAGGCGTCTGTGGCATGAACCCCCTCCCAAGTCAGTGACAGCACCACAGAGCTACACCTGCCCCTCAACTCCATTAAGTAGAACTATGACAGGTGACCCCCCCACTACAGCTCAGAGCCTCAGGCTTGGATCCTGATCCCTGACCCTCACCTGCTCTAAGTAGCTACAGAGGACACTCTCCAGGCTCAGCTCTTCAGCCCGGAGCTTCTGGGCCAGCTCCACCAGGGGCAGCTCCAGGATTGGCTTGGGGTCCAGGTCTGGCTCCTGCAGAGATGGAGTGGGGTGGGCAAATAACAAAGACTGATCCACTCAGGCTCACTCCCACACATTCCACATCACACACCCATCGACATTGCACACACAGCTGCACAATATGCTTTCTGTACATGTTCCTGCACTCATCCTCAAGTGCTAAAAAAATCTAGCCCCGCCGGGCTCGGTGGCTCAGCCTGTAATCCCGCGCCTTGGGAGGTTGAGGTGAGTGGATTGCCTGAGCCCGCGGGTTGGAGACCCACCTGGGCAACTTGGCGAGACCTCATCTCTACAGTAAACCAAAAAATTAGCTGGGCATGATAGTGCGCGCCTGTAGTTCCAGCTTGGAAGGCTGAGGCGGAAGGATCGCCGGAGCCCAGCAGGTCAAGGCTGCAGTGGCTGGGAGCGGCCACTGCACTCCAGTCTGGGTGACAGAGTGAGACTCGCACTCAAAAAAAAAAAAAAAAAATCTAGCCCCTACCTCACATCCAAGTTCTGATCATAGCCACAATAGCTAACTCATAATCACACGTAGGATGTGTTATAACACTTAATATGTGCCAGGCCCCATCTGAAGTATTTTACATGTATTAAGTTATATCACTCTGTGCGACAACCCTAAGGGATAGGTCATATTACTTTCTCATTTTGCAGAAGAAGAAGACACTGAGGCACAGAGAGCTGTTTTCCCAAGGACACACAGCTGGTAGGTTGGAGACCCTGGATCCAAACCCAGGCAGTCCTGCTCCAGGGACCACGCCTGCCTAGGACTTTGTTATCTCACCAGCCTCCTCACTGGCCTCCCTACATTGGTCTCTAGCTCTCCAGCTCAGCCTCTTCACTGAAACCTTGGTGTTCCTTCCTTAGATCTTATCTCATCAAACCCAATCTGACAGTGGGTCCCAACTGTGCCTCTGGATAACATTGTGACACCATTATTAGCATGGCGTACAAGGCCTTTACTGTAAACATGTAATGTGGGTTCATATTCAAATGCACAAACTTCCCGTTGACTAAGTGCTCAGAGCGTCACTGTGGGACTGCACTGTTCATTAAATCCTCACAAAACCCTTTGCGAAATGTTCTTATTACCATTAATATGCCCCCAGTGAAGGCAACTGAGACACAGAGAGGTTAATTCTCTTCCCCAAGGTCATAAAGTTTGGGAGCCTGGGTTTAAACCCAGGGCATCCATACCTTAACTCCTACCCTCTAACAGCATTTTTTTTGAGGGGCGGGAGTGTCTTTTTTGAGGAGGCACTTCCTCAAATCAAGTATAAAGATAATTAATTTAGTAATCTAAAATTATATGGGTTTTGTTTTTTTTTTGAGTTGGAGTCTCACTCTGTCGCCCAGACTGAAGTGTAGTGGCCACTCCCGGCCACCACAGCCTCGACCTGCTGGGCTCCAGCATCCTTCCGCCTCAGCCTTTCAAGCAGCCTGAATTACAGGCATACGCTACCACTCCCGGCTGATTTTTTTATTTATTGTAGAGATGAGGTCTCGCCAAGTTGCCCAGGTGGGTCTTGAACCTGCGGGCTCAGGCAATCCACTCACCTCAGCCTCCCAAAGGCACGGGATTACAGGCTGAGCCACCGAGACTGGTTAGATTTTAACTATATAAAATCTCAGACAGTATAAAAAGAGCTAGAAAATTGTGAGTGTAATCACTATCTGTTCAGCAAAAGCTGACAGAGAACTGAACCCAAGGAACAGTATCATTGACATTAAGAGAACGACTCTTTTTTGGGGGAGGGGGGTCTGAAGTCTCACTCTGTCACCCAGACTGGAGGACAGTGGCATGCTTCCAGCCACCACAACCTCGACCTGCTGGGCTCGACATGCTTCCAGCCACCTTCTGTCTCAGCCTTCCAAGTAGCTGGAAGTACAAGCCTGTGCCACCACACCCAGCTAATTTTCTGATTTATTGTAGAGACAAGGTCTTGCCAAGTTTCCCAGGCTGGTCTCGAAGCCCTGGGCTCTGGCAATCCTCTCACCTCCACCTCCCAAAGTGCTGGGGTTACAGGCATGAGCCACCACACCCAGCAAGTTACATAACTTTTATGTCATTTTAATACATAGTTAAGTTTAGAGCAAATCATCCCCTCCTGATCCTGGTCCTGATCCATCCCACATCCCATGGCCTCATGGATACCTTACCTTCTCTGAACTCAGGGTACTGCCTCCCATCATAGTTTGGAAATATATATATATAAGTTTTTAGTACACTGATTTATTATTAATATTTCCAATGTGGTTGTGAAAATATGTTTAGTATCATAAAAACTCTCAACCTTCAAAGTGGCCAGGCTCTACATGAGGTGACCAGAGCCTCCTGGTCAACAGCCTCCAACCATGAGCAGCTCACTCCTTTACCCCTAGAAGGTCCTGCAAATATTACTTTCTTCTTTTTTATTTTTTATTTTGAGTTGGAGTCTCACTCTGTCACCCAGGCCGGAGGACAGTTGCATGCTCCCAGCCACCACAGCCTCAACCTGCTGGGCTCAGGCAATCCTTTCACCTCAGCCTTCCAAGTAGCTGGAACTACAGGCACATACCACCATGCCCAGATGGTTTTTGTGACTTATTGAAAGAAAAGGTCTCACCAAGTTGCCCAGGCTGGTTTCAAACCCCTGGGCTCAGGCAATCCTCTCGCCTCAGCCTCCCAAAGTGCTGGGATTATACACTGAGCCACTGCACCCAGCCAGATTCATCTTTCTAATGAATCTGTCCCCAGAGTTTAGGAAAACCCAGAGGAATTCCCAGTGAAATTTTGCTAAATTGAACGGAATTAGATTTGTTTGCCTGAGCCCTGTAAGGGTTTGACATATGTCTCAGTCTTTTACTTCCCCTGGGACATAAAGCTGAGGTCTCGAAGGTATCCCTGGTGGAGGGTGACATGGCTGGGAAGGTGCCCAGGGCAGATCTGTGTAGCTTCTGGGAAGAGGGCAAGGTGTCAAGAAGCTGCAGCCATAAGGGGAGGCCAGAGACACCACGAGCAACCTCATCCCAAAGCCCTTCCACTCCTTCAGCTAACCAGACACACACATCCCCACCAAGACCCCAGCCTGACAGCTGCATCCATCCTCAGACATCCACATGTACCCACCAGATGCCCAGACATACACAGAACCAGCTGTCCCCATACACCAGTCACACAACCACACATATGAACACACAACCAAGCATTCGAGCCCACGCCAGTCACACATATCTAGATGTACACACTCCAACTGGTAACACACATACACACCCAGCCACGCACATAACCATACAGCCAGACCAGATACACATCCAGCCACCACACAATGGAACACCAGCAGGAGGCACATGCAAGCCGGCCCTAGTTTGTGGCAAAGGAACCCAAACTCATCACTGTGCACAGATGGGACCTCCACATGACACAGGACTCTTCCATCATGCTTATTCGCTACAGCAACTCTATTAGTCCAGACTTCCTCCTCATCAGCCAGGGAGGGGCAGCTGCTCTCTTGGGGCAGATTGATTTATCCAACTAATTAGCCCCAATTAATATTAATACACATTCTCAGCAACTGCAGCAGCTCGAGCTGAGAAGCCGCCCGTTGGGGCCATCAATCACCGTTCAGGGGACGGCAGAGGACACTCAGGAACACCAGAGCATGGGGACAGCGCCTCAGGCACTATCCCCAACCTCCTGCCCCTGGGGCTCCCAGAAGGAGTCCACCACTGTCAAACAAAACTGGGCACCCCAAGATACCATGAGTCCACCCCTCCTTGGGCCGTTGGAAAGTCCAAGGCCCAGAGAGGTGCTGTCACATCCTCTAGGCCACACAGCAAGTCCCAGGCTCACTGTACTTATGTCTTCACGCCCCTCCATCCTGACCTTCTCTCTGTCATCCTGGGCAGGCTTTGCTGATACACCCATGGCTCAGTCACTTCATGTGCCCATCCCAAGCCAATCATCCACAGCAGCTGTCTCATCTGAGCAGTCAAAACAGCCTTTTAAGACATGCAGCTTAAGCCAGGCTCGGTGGCTCAGCCTGTAATCCCACGCCTTGGGAGGCTAAGGTGAGTGGATTGCCTGAGCCCGCGGGTTCGAGACCTGCCTGGGCAACTTGGTGAGCCCTCATCTCTACAATAAATCTAAAATCAGCTGGTCGTGGTAGTGCGCGCCTGTAGTTCCAGCTGCTTCGAAGGCTGAGGCAGAAGGATCGCGGAGCCCAGCAGGTCGAGGCTGCGGTGGCTGGGAGCGGCCACTGCACTCCAGTCTGGGCGACAGAGTGAGACTCCAACTCAAAAAAAAAACAGCTTCCTGCAACGCCCTGTCTCCAGCTCCCTATGTTCTGCCCCCTCAGGTGCTCAGCAAATATTTTCAGAACTGAATAGGGTGGGGGTGGGAGGGGGAATGTGTAGATTAGGGATCCGTCTCAGTGGGGTTTAGAGGGGCTCAGGACTGAAAAAGGCCTGGCCTCCCCGCCTCCAATTGCCTCTAGTAGTTTATTTTATTTCAACAAATATTCCAAGCAAGTACCCACCATGTTACTGAGTCATGTGCCAAGCACTGGAAGGACAGAGAGAAAACACAGTGCCCTCAGCTTCAAAGGCAGAGGAGAAGAACTGACAGTCACACAGAGTCAGTGTGGGGAGAGCTGGGGGTGAGGAGGACCCACTGACTCCTGTCTCTGAAGGGGATGGGGCCATGGGAGGAGCCCTGTCCGGAGGTGCAGTTCACCTATTGGGATTGAGGACCACAGCTCCTGGAACTGGGGTCCTCAGGGACCACTGTCCACTCACCTGCTGCCGGAGACGCTGGGCCAGGGCCCCCATCTGCTGCAGCGCTACTTCTCTCCGCCTCTGCGCTCTGGAGATCTTGTTCTGTGCTGGAGCCTTCTGCCAGGAGGATAGGACAGCTTTCAGCAGGGCAGCCCCCAGCAGGGCAGCCCCCAGAAGGGCCAGCAGGAGCAGCATCACCTGGGAGTAAGACAGCCAAGTCACCCCAGACATTGTGCGATCTGTATGGACTGATAAGCTGCTTCAAGAGCACCTCCTACTTATCTGTGGGTGACAATGCCAGAGCACCCACCCACATCTGGGGCCCCTGGAGGCGGGGGCCACAGCCCTGGGTGTAGCAGAGCCCAAATTCCTGCTAGTCAGCTCTTACTCTGCTTGAACTTACCAGACAAAGACCCCTATCCCTGAGGCTTTGGCAGAGATAAGCCTGAATGGGGGGCCAAGCCCACAGCTGGGCAGGTGACCTCACCTCTCTCACATCCTTCCCCCACCCATCCTGCCCCTCAGGCTCCCTCCGGCACCCAGTCTGGCCCGCAAGAGTTATGGATGGGGTTGCTCTTGTGGTTTCCTGTTGCTTTCAGGAGAATCCTCATGTCCCTTTGTTCCACACAAACCGAGCCCAGGGTGAACATTCCGAGGAGGCATTTGAGACCCCAGCAGATAGGAAAGGAAGGGACACCTGGGAAAGCAGGCAGGGCTCTCAAGTTTCAGCCCTCATCAGAGCTCAGAAGTCACCAGGGGAGATGTTGCAAGGATGTGATGACTGAGGCAGGCAGCACACTCCACCCTCCCCTGACTCCAAAGCCAGGCCACAGTTCCAGTCCTGGGGTTCCAGTTTCCCCAGTCTACTGGTTCCCTTCCCATGGAAAGGAGTCTGGAGGCAGGCAGTGGAGGAAACTTCCTGGAGAGGAACAGGAAAGACACGAGGAGACTGGAAGAGCAGAACAGAGGGAACTTGGTTTGGGAACCCTTCCATCCAGTCTCTGGCTCAGGGAGCAAAAGGAGGCACTAGTCATTGCCAGTCACTGTGAGCAGGAGAATGGTGACTCTACCCTCAAGATCAGGAAGTCTGGAGAAGCAGTAGTTTTGCATGGAAAGATTTGCATAAGAATGAGACTCTGCCCTCAAGATGAAGACATTAGGAAAAGCAGGAAGCTTTGCATGGGAAGGTTTGCATGAGAATGGTGACTCTGCCCTCAAGACCAGAAAGTCAAGAGTAGCAGCAGGTTTGCCTGGGAAGGAACTGAGTTTGCCTTTGATACCACTGAGCCTGAGCACGCAAGGATCAAGAATCGCTCAGGAGTAGATGTGAGATTAGAAGTTAACTCAGGGATGACCCTGAGACTGTCCACCCTGTAACACTTTGGCTGTCCTTCCATCTCCATTCTGACATTTTCTTCTGCAGGCCCCACTCCATCCTCATTGAATTCTGGCTCTTGTCCATGTCCGCAGCTCTCCCTGGCCATCTGACCACTGCACCATAACCCGTGACACCCTGGACCTTGTGACCTTATCTTGGGTTAGACTCCCTCCATTATCACACACCCTATTTTATCTCTTCACCACGTCTCATTAGCTGAAATTATCTTGTTTGTTTGTTTGTTTGTTTATCTATTTCCTGCCTTCCTCCATAGAAAATTGTAAGATCGGAGGTACCAGAGGGCGGGGCAGGCCTCGCCTCAACAAGATGGCTCCAACCCAGACCAGGCGGGAACTAAGACCCCAGCCACAAAGCCAGCCAGTACCTGTTACAGCGATTCTAGCAACCTTGTTCAGCCAATGGCCAGCAGACACGACAGCTGTCCCAACCAATGATGGCTCTCCCTGAGAGGGCGAGGACCATGACAATTATCACAAGCTTAAGCTAAAAGGCATGATATTACTACTTAATAAGTTAAAAAGCAATAGCACAGCCATTTTAGCTTATAAAGTTTTCAGCAAAATGTAACTTGCAGATGCTTGCAGTTTCAGTTACGGGAAAAACCACGAATTATAGCTCAGACTGTAACCTTTCCCCCTACCACCAACACCCCCTAGTAACAGCCAATCAGATAGTAATGAAAGGTTATCTAAAAATTCCAGATGTTTCAGCAACTTCCCCAGTTGACAGACCGTGGTCAACCTGAGGTTAGCCAAAATCACACGGGCCAATCTCATTCACATATAGTAACCACCAATGTTTACTGTCCAATCAAATATCAAAAACTCTGGAAATCCCCCATTATGCTCCCTCCTCTCTGTAACCGCAATAAAAACTGCCTGCTTGAAGAGCTCAGGGCCTCTGTGCGAGCTCCACTGCGTCGGCTGCTAGCAGAGGTCCAGGCTCGAGCTTGCAAAATAAAGACCCTTTTGAAATTTCATTGGAATTGGCTCTTGGTGGTCTCTCAGACTGAACTCTTGGCCACAACATTTGGGGGCTCGTCTGGGATCCCAGAGACCCCCGAGACCCTAGTCCGGAGGGTCTTCAGGCCAGCATTCGGTAAGTCGCTCCCGGGTAAGCGTGCTTGTGTTCAGTTTCTTGGGTGGAGCTCCACACTCCTGTTCTCTGTTCTAAGGTTGGCATTGGCTGGGCGGACACGCTGGCAGGCCGCCGACTGGGGCTTGTGGGAGACATCCCACAACCCCGTCCGGAAGACGAGGTCTTCATCTGTGGGGAAGGACAGAGTCTTCGACGATCTGTCCCACCCCTAGCCTCTTTTCAGATCTGTTTTCGTGGCCGCTATCGTTTGCCTTTCGTCATTTTCTTGTTTGTCTTGTTAATTGTGTTTGTTGTGATGTTAGTATTGACAAGTGAGATGGGACAGACGCAGATAACGCCGTTAACTCTCATGACTGATCATTTTCCAGAGTTGAAGGAGAAGGCACACAATCTGAGCGTGGAAATACACAAGAAGAAATTTCGGGACTTGTGTGCCTCTGAATGGCCCACCTTTAATGTGGGCTGGCCACGAGAAGGGACTTTCCTAACGAACGTTCTTTTACAGATTAAGAATATCATCCTTCAGAAAGGCTCCCAGGGACACCTGGACCAACTGCCTTATATACTGGTCTGGCAAGATGTAGTGAAATCCCCACCCCCTTGGGTGAAACCCTACCTTCCTACCCCAACCCAAACGTTGAAAGTGCTTGCCTTGCAGGAAAAGGGGACGGAGCCTCCGTTGCCCCTGGGGGGTGAGCCGTCGCAGTCCCAGGAGAAGCTGAACCCCTTCCATAAGTTGTCAAAAAACCCCTTTTACCCAGTTCTCCCGGACTACAACACGGAAGAAATGATCTTTCCCCCCAGCATACCAATTAGCTCCCCCAGGGCCCTCAACTCCGCCGGCGCCGCAACCCCAAGTCACTGCTGCTGAATCAGGTCCAGGGGTAGCTGGGGATGAAAGACAAGAGGGGGAGGTAGACGGACCAGCCGCAGGGACCCGAAGAAGAGTCGCCAGGGGGGCTGGCCCCGGAGTAGGGGCTGCAGACTCCACGGTGGTCCTGCCATTGGGAGTGGCAGGGCCTCTGGATGAGGCCGGAAACCAGCCTATGCACTATTGGCCGTTTTCTACTAGTGATTTATATAATGGAAAACGCAAACAGCCGCTTTTTCTGAGAATCCTAGAGGCCTGATTAACCTGCTGGAAAGTATTCTCTTTACCCACCAGCCCACTTGGGATGATTGCCAGATGTTGTTACAAGTGTTACTCACCACTGAGGAGAAGGAAAGGATTCAAACAGAGGCTAGGAAGCAGGTTCCGGGAGTCGATGGGCAGCCCACCACCAGCCCTGACCTGATAAATACAGCCTTTCCTCCTTCCCGGCCCGGATGGGACTTTAACACAGCAGAAGGTAAGGAGAAACTCCGGGTCTACCGCCAGGCTCTGATGGCAGGTCTCTGGGCAGCTGCTCGCAAGCCCACTAATCTGGCTAAGGTATATAACATAAGGCAGGAGAAGGACGAGAGTCCAGTCGCATTCTTGGAGCGTATTACGGAAGCTTTCCATCAATACACCCCAATGGATCCGGAGGCGCCTGAAACCAAGGCGGCTGTGATCATGACGTTCGTTAATCAGGCGGCACCAGATATAAAAAGAAAGCTGCAGAAGGTAGAGAGATTAGGGGAAAAGAGTTTGCAGGACTTGCTAAAAGTAGCAGAAAAAGTCTATAACAATAGAGAAAGTCTGGAAGACCGACAGGTTAGGCGCAGTGAAAAACAAATCAAGGGGCTGGCAAAAATCCTCTTAACTGCCACTGCCCAGGCACCAGACTTCGAGGAAACCAGCCAGGAGCCTACTGGGAAGTGGACTTTACTGAGGTAAAACCAGGAAAATATGGATACAGGTATTTATTAATATTTATAGACACTTTTTCAGGATGGACAGAGGCATTCCCCACCAAGAACGAGACGGCACAGGTGGTAGCCAAGAAGCTCCTAGAAGACTTAATGCCTAGGTATGAATTCCCAATCCAGGTCGGGTTGGACAATGGCCCTAGCTTCATTTCTAAGGTAATACAAGGGGTAGCCCAAGCACTGGGGGCGGATTGGAAATTACATTGTGCATATAGACCCCAGAGCTTGGGACAGGTAGAAAGAATGAATAGAACCCTAAAAGAGACCTTAACTAAATTAGTCCAGGAGACTGGCGGGGACTGGGTAACTCTCCTTCCCTTTGCACTATATAGGATGCGCAACTCACCCTATAAGCTAGGGTTTACTCCTTTTAAAATTATGTTCAGAGTACCCCCGCCTATTGTACCTAATCTTAAGTCAGAATTGTTAATTGATATAGATGATTAAAAACTCCTCTTTTCTCTCCAAACCCTCCAAAGGGTCCATGAGCAGGTGTAGCCCAAATTAAAGGCCCTTTATAAAACTGGACCACCGCCAACTCCTCACAGCTACCGGCCGGGGGACTGGGTGTACGTCCGACGGCACCAGCATGAAACTCTGCAGCCACGGTGGAAAGGACCGTATGTCGTGATCCTGTCCACCCCCACTGCCTTGAAGGTAGAAGGCATTGCATCTTGGATCCACCATACCCACGTCAAACCTGCTGACACTCCTGCTGTGCTGAAAAACTACGCACCCAAATGGAGCAGCCGTCTAGACAAGGACAATCCTCTAAAACTAAGACTGTGTCGCACTTCTTCTCCCTCTATTTCTTCATGACGGGGATGGAATCCCTTTGGGCGGCTCCTAACCCCCACCAACCTGTAAACTTAACCTGGCAGGTTATAGATCTCTCCACAAACAATATTATTTGGCAAGCCTCAAAGTAACCCCCCAAAACACCTGATTCCCTGTTATAACCGGGGATCTAACCCATTTCTACCATACTGCCGCTATGCAACGAAAACTAACCCAGGGTGGCACTAGTGGCAGATACTGGTATTTTTATGTATGTCCGGGGCATGATAGAGATCAAAATTGCAATAATCCCAAACAATATTATTGCCCAAGCTGGTCCTGTGTCACCACGGGGTTCATAAACTAAAGCCTAATGACCTAATACAGGTACAAAGGGCCGATACCCCCAACTTCTATGACCAGTGCAATCCTACCCAGGGTAAATTCTGTAACCCTATAACAATAAGCTTCACAAAGAAGGACAAAAATGCTCGAGGGTGGAAAACGGGAAAAATATGGAGACTCAGAGTATACAGTGCCGGGGCTGGGGACCCTAAAACTATCTTTATGATAAAATTAACCATAACTCAAAACACCCAAGTGGCCATAGGACCAAACCCATTTCTTGTTCCAAAGCCGCTGTCGCCACATACTAATCCCAGTCCCGCAAAAACCTCAACAAACTCACCTGAATGGATAAATCCTTTAAATAAGTCCGGCTCACAGCTCATATACAAACCTCCCATACATCCACTATAAAACTTACTTACCCAAGCCTATAAGTTTCTAAACACCAGCAGGCTGAAATTTACTCAGTCCTGCTGGTTGTGCTACAATCTCCAGCCCGCATATTATAAAGGTATTGCAGTGATGGGAAATCATACAACTAAACCTAATTCCAATTCCTGTAGATGACAGCCGACAACTCAGGGACTCTCTCTCCAGTCAGTGACCGGCCAGGGGTTATACATAGGACGCCCCGCATCAGAATTCCAGTCCCTATGTAATGTCACGCTGCCCGTGACTAGTTCATACTATCATCTGGCCCCTAAGGATGGATAGTGGGTGTGTACCACGGGCCTAACTCCCTGTTTCCACGGACACGTCTTAAACCAAACTCAGGGGGGATTTTGTGTGTTGGTCCAATTACTCCCCAAAATCCTCTATCACAGTGATAAAAAAATACTCCAATGATATGCCACCCGCACCCACCAAAGAAAGAGAAGGGAACCGGTCACTGCAATAACCCTGGCAGTCCTCTTCAGACTCGGACTGGCAGGCACGGGGTCAGGTATAGCCTCCCTAGCTACGCAAAGCCGCCAGTATGACAGCCTTAGAGCTGCCATAGACCTAGACATTGAAAGAATAGAAACTTCCATTTCCCATCTTCAAGACTCTTTAACCTCCCTTTCCAAGGTGGTATTGCAAAACCGCAGAGGGCTAGATTTAGTGTTTCTACACCAAGGTGGGCTGTGCGCCGCACTAGGAAAAAAATGTTGTTTCTATGCAGACCATTCAGGGGTTATAAAGAAATCTATGGCCAAAGTCGGCGAAGGCTTGGCCAAACGGAAATTGAAATGGGAACAAAGACAGGGGTGGTTCGAGAGTTGGTTCAATCAATCTCCGTGGTTAACTACCTTGCTGTCCACCATAGCGGGACCCCTACTAATTCTCTTATTATTGCTTACTTTTGGCCCATGCATCTTAAATAAGTTGATAGCATTTATAAAAGCTAGAGTCAGCACAGTACAGCTCATGGTCCTCAGGCAACAATACGAACAGATACCCCTAGACACTTTAGCCCTGAAAATCCAAGATTGAATTCACCCCATGTTCATGACAAGGGGGGAATGAGAGGGCGAGGACCATGACAATTATCACAAGCTTAAGCTAAAAGGCATGATATTACTACTTAATCAGTTAAAAAGCAATAGCACAGCCATTTTAGCTTATAAAGTTTTCAGCAAAATGTAACTTGCAGATGCTTGCAGTTTCAGTTATGGGAAAAACCACGAATTATAGCTCGAACTGTAACCTTTCCCCCTACCACCAACACCCCCTAGTAACAGCCAATCAGATAGTAATGAAAGGTTATCTAAAAATTCCAGATGTCTCAGCAACTTCCCCAGTTGACAGACCGTGGTCAACCTGAGGTTGGCCAAAATCACACGGGCCAATCCCATTCGCATATAGTAACCACCAATGTTTACTGTCCAATCAAATATCAAAAACTCTGGAAATCCCCCATTATGCTCCCTCCTCTCTGTAACCGCAATAAAAACTGCCTGCTTGAAGAGCTCAGGGCCTCTGTGTGAGCTCCACTGCGTCGGCTGCTAGCAGAGGTCCAGGCTCGAGCTTGCAAAATAAAGACCCTTTTGAAATTTCATCGGAATTGGCTCTTGGTGGTCTCTTGGATCGAACTCTTGGTCACAACACTCCCCAATCCCCCTCACAGCTTTCTCAGCATGCCCTTTATAAACCCATCGCCCATCTTGCTGGGCGCAACTTCTCCGGCCCACAGCTATATGGACCAGAGAACCTGGCCCGGGATTGCACTAATAAATTTCTCTTGGCTCCTTTGTTGCCGTTTGGCCTGGTCTGGTTTCGTTGATCTTACAAAAATGAGTTCCGGAAAAGCACAGACCTTCTCAACCTTTTTCAAGTTGCCTGGAACACAATACATGCTCAGTCGTATTTCGTCAATGAGGAATTATGGCAGGATTGAGCCCTCCATTCCTGCTTTGACTTGTCCCCGCTCTATGTGTTTCTGCTGGCTGTTTCCTGGAAATACTGAATATGCTAATGACTCTCCTATCTTTGGAAGTCCTAGGAGAGGATTTGCTCATATCTACATCCTCCATGTTGCCAGGTGGGGTGTGGTGCAATGCTCTCATCACTGAAAAGAATTTCAGAGAGGCCTGCAAAGTTTTAGAACAGAATTTATGGCTGGGCGCGGTAGCTCACACCTATAATCCCAGCACTTTGGGAGGCAGAGGTGGGAGGATTGCCTGAGCCCATTGCCTGAGCCCAGGAGTTCAAGACCAGCCTGGGCAACTTGGCGAGACCTCATCTCTACAAAAAATTAGCCGGGCATGGTGGCAAGTACCTGTACTTCCAGTTACTTGGAAGGCTGGGGTGGAAGGATCGCCTGAGCCCAGCAGGTCGAGGCTGTGGTGGCCATGAGTGTACCACTGCACTCCAGCCTGGGACAGTGAGACTCCGGCTCAAAAATAAATAAATAAATAGATAATAAATAAAACAATTTATTAGAGAGAGAGGGACAGAGAAGTAGAAAAACATGGCTTGGCACAGGTATTTTAGAGAAAAACCATGTTTTTGCTTTCGACAAAAAGGTTGATATATTTTCACAATGATTATCATGCTAAAGAGGGTAGACTACAGGTGTCTAGCTCTCCATCTCTGATGGATGAGGGGTAGCTTTTTCTAGAACACACATTTTGCCTTTGACAGGAGACTTTATAGACTCTTAGTGATTAATGTGTTAATCCATGAGCTAAAAGGTGGCCTGATTATCATTTCTATGCCTTGATGGGCTTTTTCATTGAGGAATTAATGGATTGGGGTGGAGCGGTAGACTGGCAAGTCCACATTCCGGCCCACAGATGGTCTCGTCTGATGTAATAGGGAAAAATATCTGAACGCTTCCTCTGCTCTAAAACTGCTTACAAGAAATTTATTGAAAGGACATAAGATGGAGCCAATATAACCAAGGAGCAGTCATTTTAACATTGCTTAGCTTTGTCATATTTTTCTAGCAGTTCACTTTAATTTACCTTCTAATCACTAGTCAAGGACAGAACTGGTTTCTCAGAAGTAGCTGTGATAATTGTTTTACAGTCCCTCCCTGGCTTGTTTTGTACTAATTAGCTTTTCTATCTCAAGTATTTGCATAAGAAACAAGTTAATCTAATCAGCCCCTTGTGACCTTCATGACACAGACTCCATCAACATGGCAACTGTCATGTGACTGACCCACCCATTCGCCTGCCATCTAACACCTGACTTTAGTATCTGTGCTTACCTGTCCCCTGCATGATGACATGGAAGAGACCACCACTCAATCACTTTAACAACTTGCCCCACACCAAAGGGAAGGCTTAAAAGCAGTCAACTTCAAGCAGCCATTCACCATTGCTTTGTTAAACTCTGGTTTAACATGGCTCTTTGCGCTATGGCTACCATGTTTTCTAGCTTTGACCCCCTCTGCTCTCTTGGGGAGGTGAAACTCCTCTCCCTCTCTCTCTCTATCTCTCTCTTTCTCTCTCTAAATTACTTTCTAAATAAACTATATTTTTCACTCTGTGCAATTCTTTGCATCTTTCACGAGGCACTGGATCCCAGACATCCCCCAACCAGTCTGACCTGACATTTTGGAGGCCCTGCTGGGATTGTGATCTAACATTTTTGGAGGTCCCAGCGATATTTGCTGTACTCTCGCTCTCTCTCATTCTCTTCTTTTCTAACCCGAGTCTCTGTGGAAAAAAACAAGGTGCTGAGATCCTTTTCTCTACTACTCACTCTTATTCTTTTTTTTTTTTGAGTTGGAGTCTCACTCTGTCACCCAGGCTGGAGTGCAGTAGCACACTCTTGGCCTCTCCAGTGTCGTCGACCTGCTGGGCTCCAGCAATCTTTCCAACTCAGCCTTCTAAGTAGCTGGATCTACAGGCATGCGCTACCATGCCCAGATAATTTTTGATTTATTGTAGAGACAAGGTCTCACCAAGTTGCCTGGGCTGGTCTTGAACCTGTGGACTCAGGCAATGCACTTGCCTCAGCCCCAAAGTTCTGGATTTGCAGACTGAGGCACCAACCCTGGCCTGGAGGCTCTTTCAAGTTTCCACCATGGCTTAACTGGTCTTTTCTCAGGGAGGTGACGAGGACAATACTTTTTTTTTTTAAGTTTTAAAGTAAAGTTTAGTAGAGAAAGAAGAGAGAAAAGAAAGGGAGACATGCCAGAGCTGGCATGGGCGAAAGAAACCCGACAATAAGATATTAATGTACATGTTTCTTCTATAATAAATCTCTCAAATTAGATCTAAACTGAAGTGATCAGCCCTTCTCCTGGATAAGAAACAAAAGGTTCACATGCTAATTTGTTAAACCCAAAATTCTAAATCTGAGAGACCACCAAGGAGCCAGCTCCGATGCAAACACACGAGGGTCTTTATTCAGGCTCGAGTCTGGGCTCACAAACCAAAACCGACACAGCGGCTCGAGCTTGAGAGCCCCGATCCAGTATGGCAAGCAGTTTTTATGCACAATTACAGAGGGATTGGTCGGGCATGACTGGTTTTTCCTAGGCTTGCAACATTAACCAATCAGAAGAGGTCTGACGTAGAAACCAAAGTCCATGGACCTTGCATAATTAGTCCCCAATAAGGTCCGCGGTGATGTCAAGGAACAGGGGTGCTTAAGATTGGTTGGTTCATTTTTGGTTTGTGTGGGCTCTAGCTCAGTTGCCTGTGATTGACGGGAAACGGCTAAACGGGCAGAGTGGAATGTCAGATAAGCTAGGTTTACACAGTCACTTTGCGTAAATTAACTTTGGCATGTGAGCAGGAGGTTTGAAACTACATAGAGCCCACCAGGAGGGTGGCTGGCGCCACGGAGTCTACCTTAATTAAGCAAAGGAATGTCCGGAAGGGGCTTATTGCTTAACATTTACATCCCGTTGCAGAAGCAGAGGTAGTCAGCATGGCAATTGGGACAAACAAAGCTTAACAAAGTTCTAAGTACAAGCACTGCTTAGAGCATTGTATAACTATACAACCAGTCACTGCCTGGCACCTGACATGTGCCTAATTCTACGGGGTCTGAGGTTGGATTTAAAATACTAAGAATTCATAAAATATAGTGAACGTGAGGTAGGGATATATAAAATACAATGAACGTAAGGTAGAGATATATGGCACGTATAGCTTCTTAAGTCACTTGGGTCCCTCAAATTAACTAATCCTGTTAACTCACAGAAAGATAGCCTATTGTCATTTTAGTCTGCTTTTCCAAACCAAACTTGCAAGTGCTCTGGCAAAATCTTACTTCCAACTTTACCACGTGGAGAAACATTAGTGCTAAATAACTCCAGTGTTTGTTATGTCAGGCTTGCTAAATTTCTTGGGGGGGGGAAATGTTGGGTTGTTATGACCGGATTGCAAGAAGGAAACACGCCAGCATGCCAAATTCAAATTAATATTAAGAGTCCTTTATTAGCACATGGTCAAGAGTAGACTCTCGCCATGAAGCTCTTGACAAAGAATATAATCAGCAAAAAGTTTATATAGGTAAAATCTGCAGGTTGGCAACATAGCAGGGGGTGAGGGTACAAGGAACTAAAAACAAAAGGAACAAAATATAAGAACAAACTATAGGGCTGTGGCAGGGGGAATTTTGTAAGTAATAATATATATTTTTTTCTTTTGATTTGGAGTCTCACTCTATCACCCAGACTGGAGTGCAGTGGCACACTCCCAGCCATCACAGCCTAGACCTACTGGGCTCAGGTGATCCTTCTGCCTCAGCCTTCCAAGTAGCTGAAACTACAGGCACATGCTACCACGCCCAGTTAATTTTTTTTTTATTTATTACAGAGATGAAGTCTCACCAAGTTGCCCAGGCGGGTCTCAAACCCGCAGGCTCAGGCAATTCACTCACCTCGGCCTCCCAAAGTGCAGGATTACAGGCTGAGCCACCGAGCCAGGCCAGTAATAATTTTTTAATAATTTCTTAGCTGGGCTCAATGGCTCAGCCTGTAATCCTGCACTTTGGGAGGCCAAGGTGAGTGGATTGCCTGAGCCCTTGGGTTCGAGACCCACCTGGGCAACTTGGCGAGACCTCAGCTCTACAATAAATACAAAAATTAGCCAGGTGTGGTAGCGCGTGCATGTAGTTCCAGCTACTTGGAAGGCTGAGGCAGAAGGACTGCCAGAGCCCAGCAAGTCAAGGCTGCGGTGGCCAGGAGCATACCATTGCACTCCAGTCTGGGCAACAGAGTGAGACTCCAACTCAAATAAACAAAAAAAAAATTCTTGGCACAACATCTGATTTTAGTTAACAAAACGTACAATTACACAAAACTTGTAACTAGGGAGTATTCAGATGGTCAGCAAGAATGGTTAGCATGAACAACTCAGGGAAACAAAGCTATGGGTCTATAGTCATGGGAACGTTACAGTAATTACATTAGGTTAGGCAGGCAGCTACGATGAAGGATTTCAACAAAATGGAGTTACTTATGTCAAGCAAGTTATTGCAATTATTTTATGTATTTCATTCGTTATTTCAGGGTCACTTTACTAAGCCCAGTACTTCTGCCAGATGGACAAAATGCTGGGTACTCTGTGTGGAACAATAAATCATAGGAACTGATCGTTGTCACCTGATTGTCTACAACTCACAGCTAAAACTGTAATTTTGTAATTTCACATCCACGTGGGCTGTTCACTCTAAAGTCTATGTCAGGCCATTATAGACAGAGAAATGGTCAAAAGTTTCAATATGTGTAGCCAATTAAAAAAGACCTTTTGAGATTTTTTTTCAGTCAAAACATTAGAGGAACAAGGTGCCAACATGGAGGACAGCAGGATCAGAGGGCCAAAGTGGCTCCCTAGCTGGCATTCACCATTAGTGACAAAACTCCAACTGCCCATCAGAGACCTGGTAAAAATCAACCTGCCAAGGGGGATGGTATCCATTGCTATAGGTACAGTCTGCAGGGGCACTAGCTGCTCCAAAGAAACCTAAACCTCCAAGACCTTGTCCACTGTGCAGGCCAAAAGCCATAGGAAAGTGGGTATGCTCTCTTCTGAAGAAAGAACACCTAGCTCAAATGGTGGCCACTGAGGAGGCCCTGAAATCTGCTAAAGTACCTGGCACAGTGCACCATCACCCTAACAATCCATAAGTAAATATTAGGGAGCTAGAACCCAAATTAATATCTTAGTTAACACAAGTGACATCCTTTAGCAGGAATCTTCCACAGAGAGTTAGGACACTCAGGCTTCTTTGCCAGGAAGCAGCTTTTATTCATGCAGGCACCTGATTAACGATTCATATCTGAAGTCTAAGCCCTGAACGCAGTGGGGCATTGCCTTATATACCTTTGTTAACCTCCCTTTACATTGTAACCCCTTTGTCTTCCTTATAAGGTAACATATTGGCACCATGCAATTTGATCGGATTTTCCATAGCTTGGGGCTACCGTTAGTCTTGATCATCTCATTTACATGTCCTATTTTATTATTGGTTTACAGGATTACTATTCTGATTGCTTTCTGTCAAAAGTTTAAATATGTAGCCTGCCAAAGTAAAAAGCCGTGAAAAAGAAAGCACAAAGAAGCAGGAAGTAATTTATTTCCCCTTTTTCCATTTTTTCTGCATTTTCAGAAGGGCCCCTGCCTCAAGCCATTTGGTCCTAGTCATCCATGTTGGAACATATAGTCTTATCTTTTTTTTTTTTTTTTTTTGAGTTGGGGTCTCACTCTGTCGCCCAGACTGGAGTACAGTGGCCACTCCCGGCCACTGCAGCCTTGACCTGCTGGGTGCCCGTGATCCTTCCGCCTCAGCCTTCCAAGTAGCGGGAAATACAGGCAAGCGATACCACGCCTGGCTAATTTTTTGATTTATTGTAGAGATGAGGTCTCGCCAAGTTGCCCAGGCGGGTCTCGAACCCGCGGGCTCAGGCAATCCACTCATCTCAGCCTCCGAAGGCGTGGGATTACAGGCTGAGCCACCAAGCCCAGCTAATATAGTCTTATATTAATCAACAGTTACTAAAGATTAATTCAAGTTATAAATATAAAAAGTTCTAATAATATATCATTAATATCAATTACATTAATGCTAGGCCAAAATGCCACTCAGAGAACAAAACATGAGCCTTTTTCTTTTTTTTATTAGATAGAGAGTTATGGGCCTGACTCGGTATCTCAGCCTGTAATCCCAGCACTTTGTAAGGCCAAGGTGAGTGGATTGCCTGATCTCGTGGGTTCGAGACCAGCCCGGGCAACTTGATGAGGCCTCATCTCTACGATAAAAATTTAAAAATAGCCGGGCAAGCCGGACTCGGTGGCTCAGCCTGTAATCCCATGCCTTTGGGAGGCTGAGGTGAGTGGATTGCCCTAGCCTGCGGGTTCGAGACCCGCCTGGGCAGCGAGACCTCATCTCTACAATAAATAAAAAAAAATCAGCCGGGCGTGGTAGCGTATGCCTGTAATTCTGGCTACTCAGAAGGCTGAGGCAGAAGGATCGCCGGAGCCCAGCAGGTCGAGGCTGCGGTGGCTGGGAGCAACCACTGCACTCCAGTCTGGGTGACAGAGTGAGACTCCAACTCAAAAAAAAAAATAGCCAGGCATGGTAGCACGCATCTGTAGTCCTAGCTACTTGGAAGGCTGAGAAGGAAGGATTGCTGGAGCCCAGAAGGTTGACTCTGGAGTGGCCATGAGCGTGCATGCCACTGCACTCCAGCCTGGGCGAAGGAGTGAGACTCCAACTAAAAAAAAAAAATCACTTTTGATTCACCTTTTTCAAGTCTAGACTTTTTTTTTTTTTTTTTTTGAGTTGGAGTCTCACTGTCGCCCAGGCTGGAGTGCAGTGATATGCTCATGGCCATTGCAGCCTCAACCTGTTGGACTCAGGCAATTCTTTTGCCTCAACTTTCCAAGTAGCTGGAACTACACACACATACCATCATGTCTGACCAATTTTTTATTTATTTATTTTAGAGATAAGGTCTCACCAAGTTGCCCAAGCTGGTCTCGAACCCGTGGGCTCAGGAAATCCTCTCACCTCAGCCTCCCAAAGTGCTGGGATTATACGTGTGAGCCATGGTGCCCAGCATCAAGTCTAGTTTTATTATTTTATGTGCCTTGAGTCATTAGACTTCCCCCCAATATATTTTTTTGTGTAAACACCATAAAGATACAGTAATCATTTCAATAAAACGATCTTGGTTCTGGCAGCAAATGAGAATCACAAATCCTGCAAAGTGGCTATACTCAGTGATTTTAAAAAAAACAAACCCTCTTGAACTGGGTACTTTTAAAGATGAACCTAACACTTTTTTTTTTTTTGAGTTGGAGTCTCACTCTGTCACCCAGACTGGAGTGCAGTGGCCGCTTCCGGCCACCGCAGCCTCGACCTGCTGGACCCCGGCGATCCTTCCACCTCAGCCTTCCAAGTAGCTGGAACTACAGGCGTGCGCTACCACGCCCGGCTAATTTTTTGATTTATTGTAGAGGTGAGGTCTCGCCGCCCAGGCGGGTCTTGAACCCACGGGCTCAGGCAATCTACTCACCTCAGCCTCCCAAAGGCGCGGGATTACAGGCTGAGCCACCAAGCCCGGCTGAACCTAACATTTTTAAAAGAAAAAAGTTTTATATTCCAGATTATTTTTCCTTAAGGAGACAAAAGATGAAGGACATAGTTGCCAGGATCTGTTGTAAAAGCTCCTGCAACAAAATGAACATGTCAGTAGCCAATTGTGGTTGGCAAAAGGATGTGTTTAATAGAATCTTTAGGCATATTTCCCATCTGCCTTCCCTGCCCTTCCCTCCCTCTTTGGGCTTCTTTGAGGTTTTACTCTACAAATAAGCAGCAGATTAAATACTTTACAAGGTACAGCACAATTGATCTTGAAGAATAAGGACCCTACTCTTACTTTAAGAGTATCAGGCAGCCAGGCTCGGTGACTCAGCCTGTAATCCTGTGCCTTTGGGAGGCTGAGGTGAGTGGATTGCCTGAGCCCACGGGTTCAAGACCCACCTGGGCAGCAAGACCTCATCTCTACAATAAATCAAAAAATCAGCCGGGCATGGTAGCGCATGCCTGTAATTCCGGCTACTTGGAAGGCTGAGGAGGAAGGATCGATTGCCAGAGCACAGCAGGTTGAGGCTGCAGTGGCCGGGAGCGGCCACTGCACTCCAGTCTGGGTGGCAGAGTGAGACTCTAACTCAAAAACAAACAAACAAAAAAACAAACAAAGAGTATCAGACCTAGCTGGGCTCGGTGGCTCATGCCTTTGGGAGTAAATCCCAAAGAATGTAATCCCATGCCTTTGGGAGGCTGAGGTGAGTGGATTGCCTGAGCCCGCGGGTTCGAGACCCGCCTGGGCAGCGAGACCTCATCTCTGCAATAAATCAAAAAATCAGCCGGGCATGGTAGCGCATGCCTGTAATTCCGGCTACTTGGAAGGCTAAGGCAAAGGATCGCCGGAGCCCAGCAGGTTGAGGCTGCGGTGGCCGGGAGCAGCCACAGAACTCCAGCCTGGGTGACAGAGTGAGACTCCGACTCAAAAAAAAAAAAGAGTATCAGGCCTTGGACTTCTCCTCCCCATGCAATAAAGCAAGTTTATTTTATTTTATTTTATTTTTTTTGAGTTGGAGTCTCACTCTGTCGCCCAGACTGGAGTGCAGTGGCAGCTCCCAGCCACCGCAGCCTCGACCTGCTGGGCTCCAGCAATCCTTCCATCTCAGCCTTCCAAGTAACTGGAACTACAGGCACGCGCTACCATGCCTGGCTAATTTTTTTGATTTATTGTAGAGATGAGGTCTCGCCAAGTTGCCTAGGTGGGTCTCGAACTGGGGGCTCAGGCAATCCACTCACCTCACCCTCCCAAAGGCACGGTGAGAGACCCAAGAGATTAAAAAAACTCAAAAAAAAAACTATTACTATATGAATTCTGCAACTGCTGCTAGCAGTGTGTGAATGTTAAGCAATAAGCCCCTTCCGGACATTCCTTTGCTTAAATTGTGGTAGCCTCCGTGGCGTCTCTCTCCTGGTAAGCTCGGTGGTGTTTCAAACCTCCTGCCTGCTCACTAAACCTAGCTTATCTGGCATTCCATTCCACCCGTTTGGCAGTTACTTGTCCATCAAAAGTAACTAAGCCTGAACCCGCGCAAATTGAACTTAAATCAACCAAAGTCTTTGTAACTGCGTCATATAGTTTTTATCCAATCCTGTGTGCACAAGTTTGTAAAGCCACCCCACCCCTTCAGAATTATGTATAAAAGGTGCGTGTTAGCCTGGGTCAGGACTCTTGTCCCTGAAGTCGCTGCGTCGGCTTCAAACGTGAGCCTAGACTCGAGCCTGAGTAAAGACCCTCGTGTGTTTGCATCGGAGCTGGCTCTTTGTGGTCTCTCGGATTTAAAATCTTGGGTTTAACATTTGGAGGTCCCACCGAGATCTGAGAGACCTCCTAGACCCCAGCCCGGAGGGTCTCAACGCCGGCAGGTGATTGCACTGTACTGTCTGTCTGTCTGCCTGTTCGTTAGCTTGTCTGTCTGTCTGCTTGTTTGTTACTTGTTCATTAGCGCGCTTCTTGTAGGATATCAATATCCAACCTGTAAGACCGAAAGAAGGTGTGGGCGGACGCGCCCCGGGGCCGCCGCCCAGGGATCCTGGGAGATGTCCCAGGCCCCCACCTGGAGGACAGGGCAGAAGCTGTCTGTCCTCACCTGTACCTGTAAGGGAGTCCAGAGTGCTGAGACGCGCGGACTCAGCCTGTGTTCAGTTTAGCTCCCAGACACACTGGCGGGCCGGCCAGAGGGGATCGTCTGGTACGCCCAATTTTTCAGGTACGCACCAGGCCCCCATCTGGAGGATAGCGCTGTCCTCATATCTGGAGGTATCCCAGCACCAAGAGGCACGGACTTGCCTTCAGATCGGTTTCGTCTGTCTCCACGGCTGTAGGAAAACGTATTTTTGTGTTGTTGGCATCTTTTTTGTCTGCTGTGTTTGTGTGTGTGTTACTGTGGACAGAAAACATGAGACAGAGACTGACTAAAATCCTCTAACTCTTATGACTGATCATTTCTCGGACGTAAAGAAAAGGGCTGATAATCTAGTGAAATTGTTTCTAAAAAAAAAAAACCAAAAAACGGCCGTCCTTCAATGTAAGATGGCCACCAGAGGGGACTTTCTCACTGAGTTTTGCTTTGCAGGTTAAGCATATTATCTTCCTGTTCTCCGTCATGGTCTCCGGATCAGATGCCTTGCATCCTCGTATGGCAGGATGTAACTGATAACCCCTCCCCCTTGCGAGCGGGGCGGAGCGTGCGAGCCATGGTCTGCAGCCTGCGTGTGGCACGCCCTGCCCACCGAGGCCCTGGGGGCCTGGGACGGATGCTGTGCACAGGATCTGCCCTGCTCTCGGCAGAGAAAAAACTGAGAACAAAGAGGATTAATGAGCATGAGCAAATCAGTGGGAAAACTTTCAAAGTGAGTATAAAAGCTTACAGATTCTAAATACTGCTACAGAAGAATTTCTGCTAATAACTGTGGTTCTATCATTTCATTTTAAAAGTATACCCTAGAATCCTCAGTAAAATAAGTAATATAAGTAAAATAAGTAATATAAGCAATATATATATAAGCTATATATAAGCAATATATAAATAAGTAATATATATAAGTAATATAAATAATGTAAGTAATACATAAGTAATATGTAAGTAATATAAGTAAAAGTATATAAGTAATAAACAAAAGAATATCTCATTACAGTCTTGCTTTAACTGAGGTCAAGTCGGACACATTAACAGAGATTGTCTGGCTAGCAAGGTATGGCCAGCTTACACGGCATACCGTCACCACTTACTGGGGCTACTTGACCAAAAACCTTATGTCCCAAATGCCAAAAAGGCTTTCATTGGGCTAGAGAATGCCTATCTAAATTTCATAAAAATGGCACTCCTTTAAATACAGGCTTGTTAGACACAGGAGCTAATGTTTCTTGTATTGCTGGAAAAGATTGGGCTGCCTTATGGCCAACTCGTATGGCTCCTTCAGGACTTATAGGCATTGGTCAAGTACCCTCAGTAGCCAAAGCTCACAGATTTTAAGACTTCAGGGACCTTTTGCCCATATGTTATTCCATCTATCACCTTTACATTATGGGGAAGAGATATTCTTTCACAAATGGGCACGCTTTTGTATAGCCCCAGTAATAAAGTCTCAGCACAAATGCTGTAGATGGGATATGACCCCTTTAAGGGACTTGGCAAAAATGGGCAAGGAATACAGGAGCCTGTCCAAATAACTAAGAAAACTAGCAGAACAAGTGTTTATTATTCGAATTTACTTTAGGGGCCATTGTTTTCAAGATTGATTGCCTGGAAAGACAAAACAGTTTGGGTGGAACAATGGCCCATGCCCTCAGAAAAGCTAAGGCAGTTTAAAAAAAAAAACTAGTTTAACAACAATTAGAGGCTGGTCACATAGAGCTTTCTACTAGCCCCTCTGAATGGCAACCACTAGCCCTTGAAACACTCCTATTTTTGTAATTAAGAAAAATATCTGGTAAATGAAGACTTTTACAGGATTTAAGAGCTATTAACGCTACTATGGAAGTCATGGGAGCATTGCAGCCTGGATTGCTATACCTGCTAACTTTAATATTATAGTTATTCATTTACAGAATTGTTTATTTACTATACCTTTAAGCCCAGAGGATTGTAAACAATTTACATTCAGTTTACTCTCTGAAAATTTAAAGCAACCATTTTAAAGATTTCAATGGAAAGTCCTGCCACGAGGTATGAAAAACCGCCCCAACTTGTGCCAAATGTATGTGGATGCAGTCTTACAAGGTATTAGAAGCAAATATCCTAATCTCTATTTAATCCATTACATGGATGACATTTTGCTGGCTCACGAAAATCGTGCCTCTTTACATGAGATCCTTAATGAAACTGTGACTGCTCTCACTGATTACGGTTTGAAAATTTCTCCTAAAAAGATTCAAACCAATCCTCCTTTCACATTTCTTGGCCATGTTTTAAACATGCAAACAGTGAGTCATCGACCTTTGCAGTTATGAAAAGATCATTTGGTGACCTTAAATGATTTCCAAATACTGTTGGGAGGTATCAATTGGATTAGACCTTGTTTACATGTTACCACGTCAGATTTAAAACTTTTATTCAATATCTTGCAGGGGAATTCTTCTCCCAATTCTAAGAGAAGTCTAATACCAGAGGCCAAGGAAGTCTTGTTCCTCGTGGAAAAGACTATTGTGTCTCAAAAGGTTAAAAGAACAGATTATTGCCTGCCTTGGGACTTAATTGTTCTGGCCACTCTCCATACTCCCACAGGGTGTCTGTGGCAGAAAGGACGAATAAAATGGCTCCATCTACCAATAACTTCTAAAAAATATTGGCTTCTTATCCTTATTTAGTAGCTTTGCTTGTAACCAAGGGAAGACAAAAAAGCGTTGAATTATTTAAACATAATGTACACAATATAATTGTTCCTTATAACAAATTTCAATTTCAGACTTTATTTCAAACTAATAACGATTGGCAGGTAGCATTAACTGATTACAGAGGACAAGTTCTATTCCACTTACCTAAAAGTCCTCTGTTACAATTTGTAAGACAAAATCCTATAATTTTTCCTTGCAACTGTTCCTCAGTCCCCCTTGAGGGGGCAGCTTTGGTGTTTACTGACAGCTCGTCTAATGGTAAAGCTGTGGCGGTTATTAATAATTCTGAACACCTCTAAATCCTCAGCCCAGAAGACAGAGCTGAGGGCAGTTTTGTATACCTTCACTGCCCTGGAATTTTCAAGATTTGATTTATACACTGATTCTTGTTATATTGTGGAATTGTTTCCTCATATCAAAACAGCTTCTATCCCGACCCACAAAACTACAATTTTGGAACTATTAACTCAATTACAGCAGCTTATTAATAATAGAAAGGAACAACTCTTTGTGGGCCATATTGGGTCCCATTTTGGTCTTCCGGGACATTTAAACCAAGGCAATCAATTGGCTGAGCCCTGACTAAGCCTACTGTGTGTGCTGCAGTAGAGGCTGAGGCAGTTACTTTTTCATAAAATTCATCATCAAAATGCTACTGCCTTACGTCATCAGTTTCATTTACCCAGGGTAATGGCTAAACAAATCATTAAGAATTGTCCAGCTTGTCCCACTTTTGTTCCAGTTCCAGAAGGAGTCAACTCTCAAGGACTGAGACCTAATGTGCAATGGCAAATGGATGTAACTCACTTTCCCAGCTTTGGAAAATTGTCTTATTTGCATGTGACTGTGGATACATTTTCTCGTGTTATTTTAGCTTCAGCAAAAACTGGAGAAGCCTACAAGGACGTGGTGCAACATTTATTCTTTTGCTTTTCACAGCTAGGTATGCCAAAGAAACTGAAAACTGACAATGGTCCTGCATATACATCTAAATCTTTCCAACAATTTTGCTCCCAAACTAATATTTCTCATTCCACAGAAATTCCCTACAATCCACAAGGTCAAACCATAATTGAAAGAGCTCACCAAACTTTAAAAAAATCAATTAAGTTACAAGAGGGGGAGTTCAAGTATAGCTCTCCTCACCACATCCTGAATCATGCTTTATTTGTTATTAATCATTTAAATTTGGACTCTTCAGGCTATTCAGCTATGGCTAGATGTTGAAATCCAGAAGAAAGTATAAAACCTCTGATAAAACAGAAGGCTCTCCTTATAGGAAAAGGGAAGGGCCTGCTTTATTTTGTGCTCAAGTCAAACATGTTACTAATCGTAATTTTTCTTATGAGGGGCATTCCAACTCCCTCACTATTTGTTTTTATGATAATTCTGCTTTTAATAATTACCAGGCTTCCTGCTTAATGTCCACCTTTAAGTCTCTAAGTACAGAAAGCCCTTATCAGGACAATATCAAGGACAGTTGGTGACTGGAGATGTTAATGCCTGGAGGAACCACCCCTAGCTGTGCGACTAGAGCTTCACCATCTGTCAGCATACCTGCTTGCCCCTTCAATAATACGGAAAAGGACTGGTCACTCATCCAGCGAGATACTGGCTTCCTAAAATGAAGAGACTGTGCTTATAACTCTAAGGTGGACTATCCTGTGCCCAGTAAAAGACTATATATTAGTGACTGGGGTTTTTAATGGCTCTACGCTTGCCACAGCTAGGTGTCATTCCAATGAATGGGTGCCTCCAGTACTGTCCATCAAGTATGGCGTCCAGCAGATTATTCAGTCTCATCTATGGAGAGCTCTCGCAGCCCTTCAGCCAGTCAGCCTGTCTAAATCTGTTGGACAAACTCAGTCATACCTTATTAAAGCATACTTGCAATCCCCTTATATATTTCTTGTTTGAAATGAATTTCAAACTGTTAAAATTGTTTATCATGCTAATGTTTTTTGTTTGTTTGTTTGTTTGTTTTTTGTTTTGTTTTGTTTTGTTTTGTTTTGAGTTGGAGTCTCACTGGGTCGCCCAGACTGCCTCGACCTGCTGGGCTCCGGCGATCCTTCCTCCTCAGCCTTCCGAGGAGCCGGAATTACAGGCGCATGCTACCACGCCCGACTGATTTTTTGATTATTGTAGAGATGAGGTCTTGCTGCCCAGGCGGGTCTCGAACCCGCGGGCTCAGGCAATCCACTCACCTCAGCCTCCCAAAGGCACGGGATTACAGGCTGAGCCACTGAGCCCGACTTTATCATGCTAATGTTTATAAGATATCTTGTACTGAATGCATTTTACTAATTGTTTAACCAACGCCTTTTATGAGAGATTTGTCATTCTCAAGCAACTCCCCTATTTAATAATCCCCATATCTTTGCCATCCCGTTAATATGCTGAATATGGTTTACAGACATTAGATAAGATTAATGCTGTGTTAAAAAGACAGAAAGATTTTTTTTTAGCTACTTTAATTTTAAGAATTACAGCATTAATAGCTGTTGCTACTTCAATAACAGTTTCAGCTGTAGCTCTACCTAAAAAAGTTCATACAGTTACCTTTGCTGATCAGTTATCTAAGAATGTTTCTATTGCATTAGCTACTCAGGAGATTATAGATCAAAAGTTAAAAAGTAAAGTTAATGCTTAAACAAAACAGTTTTAGCAATAGGAGAAGAGCTTATGACTTTAAAGATAAAATTGGCTCTCTGATGTCACTCTGAGTTTAAGTGGATTTGCCTCACTTCTTTGGAGGTGAATAAGTCTGTGCATATTGGGACAAGATTTTAAAAAATCATATCCTTGGAATTTGAAATCATTCGGACTTGAGTATAGACTTTACTAAATTACACCAAGAAATACAGGCCAGTCCTCAGAATTGGCCACTTCTATATTTAATAATTTCTCATCATTCATCAACCAAAAGTCATTGATGTCTATACTCATTAATGTGGGAATTTGCAGAGCAGTGATTCTTGTGTTGCTATGCCTGCTTCCAATTATTTTCAAGGTGCTGAAGAAAAAAAATTTTCTCAGCTCAACACCGAGTTCCATGGGTTCATGCTAAAAAATAGAAAAGGGGGAGATGTTGGGAGCCGGCCGTGGAGGCCCGCCTGAGCGTTAGGGATCCAGGTGGGCTGCGGACCCTGAGACCACCAGGTTTGGTTCAGGAGCTGAAGGCCCATTCCCTCCTCCTTTCTTTGTTGTTTAGCATTACCCACTGGCAGGGATTTTGCATGAAGTTCTGAGAATATGACAGGCATGACTGACTCTAGGGATCCATTTTTCCCGTTTCTCACAGATTGCGGTTTCGGCTCAAACTCAGATCACATTTGGGAGCCTTATACATGATACAAGCTTCTTTATAAGATTTAAAAATATATTTTTAGAATTAGCATATACATTTAGAGAGCTGTTTCCAGCTTTAGATGGTATAGATAATTATCTAGGATTATCAGAAATGGCCCAGCACGAACTTTGGGCTGGGCCACATTCCTAAGGGCCCAGCGTCCACTTTGGGCTGGGCTGCATTCTTTTAAACTGGTTCTTTAGTTACAATTAGTGTGTTTTTTCTACTTATAATAAATACTGAATTTATTTTATTAATAGAAAGTATTGTAGAATAGGTCATGCTACGTTAAGGGAATTATGTTAGTTCAAGCATGATCAAACATGATATTTTAAGGTAATAATAAGAATACAGTTAACTTTAAGAATTTCATTGTCTCTATTTTCTACTATTGTAGTTTTAAAGAACGAGAGCAACAACTCAATTGGTTTGAAGCATGGTTTAACTGCTCCCCCTGGTTTACTACATTAATTTCCACCGTAGTTGGTCCTTTCGTTGTTTTAATTCTCCTACTTATTTTCGGGCCTTGCATCATCAACAAGCTGATAGCCTTTGTTAAAAATTGAGTCAGCACTGTTCAACTCATGGTACTCAAGCAGCAGTACCAACTACTTGGTACCCACCCGTGTTGTCTCAGCTCTCCTATCCATTTTCAGAATGGCCTTAAAAAAAACCTATGTAGACCCATGATTGGGTCTTATCTTTAGGTTCCTCTGAGAGGGGGGAATGAGAGACCCAAGAGATTCAAAAAAAACTCAAAAAAAAACTCAAAAAAAAACCTATTACTATCTGAATTCTGCAACTGCTGCTAGCAGTGTGTGAATGTTAAGCAATAAGCCCCTTCCGGACATTCCTTTGCTTAAATTGTGGTAGCCTCCATGGCGTCTCTCTCCTGGTAAGCTCGGTGGTGTTTCAAACCTCCTGCCTGCTCACTAAACCTAGCTTATCTGGCATTCCATTCCACTCGTTTGGCAGTTACTTGTCCATCAAAAGTAACTAAGCCTGAGCCCGCGCAAATCGAACTTAAATCAACCAATCAAAGTCTTTGTAACTGTGTCATATAGTTTTTATCCAATCCTGTGTGCACAAGTTTGTAAAGCCACCCCACCCCTTCAGAATTATGTATAAAAGGTGCGTGTTAGCCTGGGTCAGGGCTCTCGTCCCTGAAGTCGCTGCGTTGGCTTCAAACGTGAGCCCAGATTCGAGTCTGAATAAAGACCCTCGTGTGTTTGCATCGGAGCTGGCTCTTTGTGGTCTCTCGGATTTAAAATCTTGGGTTTAACACATGGGATTACAGGCTGAGCCACCAAGCCCAGCTTAAAGCAAGTTTTATATACACTTCCCATATTTTATCTAACACTTTCTTATATAAATTTAATTATCTTACAAAAAAAGGCTTTTTCCTTCAAACATACAAATTTGAGTGAAACATAGATTCCCCATTAGTGAACTTATTTCTTCACTAAAATATAAATGCTATCTGATATTAAGGGTAAATGTCTTTTGACACTGGAGTTCACTGAAGTCTGAATTGCACCATGGAGAAGGCATTTGTGTTTTCTGAGGTCTCCAGCAAGTATCTCAGTGAGCACTCATAGGACTGCTGTCCATCAGGAAAAACATGAGCTTCTTAATTAACAATCTTCAAAAGAATTTTCTCCTATCAACAACAGAGGGAGGAGGTAGAGACAAATTAAATTAGCCTCCCTGCCCCCAGATGTTTGCTGGTTTCCGTTGTTTAAAATCTCCTCTAATAGCCAGGCTCGGTGGCTCAGCCTGTAATCCCACACCTTTGGGAGGCTGAGGTGAGTGGATTGCCTGAGCCCACGGGTTCGAGACCCACCTGGGCAGCGAGACCTCATCTCTACAATAAACCAAAAAATCAGCCGGGTGTGGTAGTGCATGCCTGTAATTCCGGTTACTTGGAATGCTGAGGCGAAAGGATCTCCGGAGCCCAGCAGGTCGAGGCTGCGGTGGCCGGGAGCAGCCACTACACTCCAGTCTGGGCAGCGACAGAGTGAGACTCCAACTCAAAAAAAAAAAGAAAAATCTCCTCTATTGAAAAGCAAGATTTTGCCAGACATGGTGGCTCATGCCTATAATCCCAACACTTGGGAGACCGAGGTAAGAGTATTGCCTGAGCCCATGGGTTCCAGACCAGCCTAGGCAAACTTGGTGAGGCCTCATCTCTACAATAAATCAAAAATTAGCCGAGCATGGTGGCGTGTACCTGTAGTTCCAACTACTTGGAAGGCTAAGGTGGAAGGATCGCCTGAACCCAGCAGATCAAGGCTGCAGTGGCCAGGAGCATGCCACTGCTCTCCTACTTGGGTGACAGAGTGAGACTCCAACTCAAAAAAAAAAAGAAAGAAAAGCTATTTTTTTTTAACTTTTCAAAATCTTTGGACTATCACTTTGGCTAAGTAATTTTTACAATGACCTGAAATCCTGTGTTAGAACATTTAAAACCTTTAATACATAAACGTTCCATGTTTTCAATTCTCTCTAGGGTCGGGTAAGAAACAAAAGTTTCAGGAACCACACCTACCCCACACCCTGCTCCTGACCTGCCTACAAACCAGTTAAATTGTTTTTGTAAACAAATTCATTGTAAAAGCCTAAAATGGCATTTAAGATCTCAGACACCCACTGCAATTTGTAATCAGCTATACCGCTTTTCAGTGCCAAATTGCTAAGTACTTTATTTTATTTATTTATTTTTTTTGAGTTGGAGTCTCACTCTGTCGCCCAGACTGGAATGCAGTGGCCACTCCCGGCCACCGCAGCCTCGACCTGCTGGGCTCTGGCAATCCTTCCACCTCAGCCTTCCGAGTAGTCGGAATTACAGATGCACACTACCACGCCTGGCTGATTTTTTGATTTATTGTAGAGATGAGGTCTTGCTGCCCAGGTGGGTCTCGAACCCACGGTCTCAGGCAATCCACTCACCTCAGCCTCCCAAAGGCACGGGATTACAGGCTGAGCCACCGAGCCCGGCTCAGTCCTATTATTTTCAAAAAACGGACAGTTTTCTCTTGTCCACACCACTTGTTTTAAATTATCTTGTTATTTTCTCAAAATAGCTGTATTTCTATACATTCTTATCACAAAACCCACAGAAACTTAAAAACAAGTGGCAAGAACATCCACATATGGACTAAGGAATTCACTGGTGCAACAGTAAAAACTGCTTGACTTCCTGTAGTGGGTGTCAAGTCCACTGGGGTAATTATAAATACATTTTACCCGACATCATAGCTTTAATATGTCATAATAGCAGCTATAAAGGCCTTTATTATAGTAGTACTGATTCTAATAGTATATGCTTTATGCCCCTATCCAGCAGAAAGCAATTACTGAAGATCTTCATCCCTGTTCCCAGGTACAAATAAGAATATTTTAAAATAAGAGAGGAGGAAATGAAAAGATATAAGATGGAGTCAATATACCCAAGGAGCAGTCATTTTAACATTGCTTAGCTTTGTCATGCTTTTGTAGCTGTTCACTTTAACTTATCTTCTAATCTCTAGTCAAGGACAGAACTGGTTTCTCAGAGATAATTGATGATAATTGTTTTACAGTCCCTCCCCAGCTTGTTTTGTACTAATTAGCTTTTCTATCTCAAGTATTTGCATAAGAAACAAGTTAATCTAATCAGCCCCTTGTGACCTTCATGACACAGACCCTATCAACATGGCAACTGTCATGTGACTGACCCACCCATCTGCCTGCCACCTATCACCTGACTTTAGTACCTGTACTTACCTGGCCCCTCCATGATGACATGGAAAAGACCACTGCCCAATCACCTTAATGACCTGCCCCACACCAAAGGGAAGGTTTAAAAACATTCAACTTCAGGCAGCCATTCACTATTGCTTTGTTAAACTCTAGTATGTCCACGTGGCTCTTTGAGCTATGGCTACCATGTTTTCTAGCTTTGGCACCCTCCGCTATCTTGGGGAGGTGAATCTCCTCTTTCTCTCTCTCTCTCTAATCTACTTTCTTTTTTTTTTTCTTTTTTTTTTTTTTTTTGAGTTGGAGTCTCACTCTGTCGCCCAGACTGGGGTGCAGTGGCCGCTTCCGGCCACTGCAGCCTCAACCTGCTGGTCTCTAGCGAGCCTTCTGCCTCAGCCTTCCAAGTAGCCGGAATTACAGGCATGCACTACCACGCCAGGCTGATTTTTTTTGATTTATTGTAGAGATGAGGTCTTGCCAAGTTGCCCAGGCGGGTCTCGAAACTGCGGGCTCAGGCAATCCACTCACCTCAGCCTCCCAAAGGCGGGGGATTACAGGCTGAGCCACCAAGCCCGGCTTAATCTACTTTCTAAATTATATTTTCCAAACTAACTTCTGTGCAATTCTTTGCATCTTTTGCGTGGCACCAGATCGCAAACATCCCCCAGCAGGTCTGACCTAACATTTTGTAGGCCCTACTGGGATTGTGACCTAACATTTATCTATGTCTAAACTACATTGAATTCCCTGCCTCAACTCCCTCCCTTAGAGATTTTTGATCCCATAATCCTATGGGGTACTGTTGTAGCCTCACTGCGAGTGAGGAGCCGCCAACACACTGAGAGTCAAATATTGAGTCCTTTATTGCCGGCAGTCAAAAGCAGGCTCATGCCAGACAGAAACTCTCAACCCCGAATGAAGCAAGCAAGGAGTTTATGAAGGCAAAAACCACAAGGATACATAGAAATTTAGTAACCATAAACTAGCAACTTAGCAACCATAAACTAGCAACTTTTGACAGTTAGGGAGTTTCAGTTAACTTTATGTCCTAGGCACAGTTGGTGACTGGAAAGTCCCTGGAGTTCTGCCTACAAGTTGTGGTATACTGTTTACTGGAACAGTTAGGACAGTTACATGGAGACAAGATGGAAAAACTACTATACAATGGAGTCACCTTAGTTAGGCCACTAATAGCTGTTTCATTCCCTCCTTTTACTTGTTCATGAGTTAAAGCATTGACTCATCTATTATGGGTAGGGGGTTGTAATGGGCCCTTATAAACATGAGTTTTACAGATGCAATTCATTGTTTAATGAACCGGACTATCCGATTTAATATACAGGGTCTGATGAGTAAACCTAGAAGGAGAAGAAGCAGAGGGGTCAGTCAGACATAATTAAGGTAGTTAGCCATGAGTTCCAATCAAACAAGGTTTGAAACCAGGATTTGTTATTTTCTTTTTGTCTTCTGTCTAAATTTTCTCAAACCTTTTGGAGGGTGTCTTTAATGACTCTTGATTTATTGGCGTAAAAACAGCATGATTCCCCTAGCACTACACAGAGTTTTCCTTGAGATAGGAACAATAAATCTAGACCTCTGCGATTTTTGGAACACCACTTCTGCTAAGGATGCGACCTGGTCAGGGAGTTGATCCATGGCAAACTAGAGGTTTCCTATGTCTGCATCCATTTATTGAGCCAGGTTAGATAGACCTAGTTCATCATGGACTAGGGCTGTGGTGCCGAGAGTGGCAGTTCCAGCCACACTGAGGTCTATTAAGGCAGGTACTAGCAAAGGGGTGGCACGTTTTCCATGTGTAGTCAGAAGGCCAGGTGGATTTAGTAAAAGGGTTCCCTCAAGGCTGCTATAAGCATACACCTGGGGCATGTTCATGGATGGTAACACATAAGGTAGATTCATTGTTTAACTTTTCAGTAGTAATACATTTTGAAGTCCTATAGAGCATACTAACCAAGTATCCGTAGGAGCCATATAAGCCATGGAATCTGACATGGTTAGGGTAAGAGATAGATTACAAATATCAGAAAAAGGAGACGCAGTCAAATTGAACTTGAAGCTAAAGCACAAGATGTATTACCAGTTATGTCTCCTATTGTGATGTGAATCACTTCTGGAGGGCATTTACTATTGTTGCTAATAATGGGGAACCTAACCCCAAGGACTACGTAATAAGGAGGTCTGGATTTTAAGCAAAGCCAGCAATCTGAAGCTAATTGAGGCAGAGTAACATTGAGCAGTCAACGTATGTTTGTTAGCATTGGGAAAAGACTGGGGGCTGTTGAGCTGGTTCCCAAACTGGTTCACCTATTGCATAGGTGTACCTGAGGTAGTACTATCAACTATGGAGGGTGGAGGTTGGTGATAACTGAACAAAGGGTCTCAACTTGGTCATAGCCAGTCATATAAGCTCATATCAACAATGAAAGTTTATTTGTTGTAAAAGGATGTAGGGAATTCCTTTTTTGGTAAGGGCAACAGGGTAGTCCCAGAACTCTTACCCTTTATCAACACTGGATATGGACAGTAAGTCAAATAGTTCGACTTCGAATAACACAGGAGGTCCCTGTTTATATGTCCAGTTTTGGTTAGCTAGGACCTCTCCTGATGTAAAGGAGGTTAGGGAGAAGGAATAAACAATATGTCTAGCATTCCTGTGGGGAGAAGCCAGGCTATGAGACAACACCAGAGCAAGAAAGTCTTAGCTTAAAAGGGTCAGATCCAGGTGTAGCTGTCCATTGTTGACTGTTGTCCTTGGCCTTTTTGATGGGGAAGTGGTGAATCCAACCTGGTATTCCATCAACCTTGAGTGCTGTAGGAGTGGTGAGGGTCCTTTCCATGCAGGAGTTAATTCCTTTTTCTGGAAATTTTTGACATAGACCAGATCACCAGGTTGGAAGGGATGACAGGGCATGGAGGAGGAGTTGGTAAAATGACACGGACGTTAGAGTGGACGGCAGCCTGGACCTGTTGGAGAGACTGGAGATACTTTAACAGAGACTGATTAGTAATTTCTTCAAGAATAGAGTCTTTTGCCGGGCTCGATGGCTCAGCCTGTAATCCTGCACCTTGGGAGGTTGAGGTGAGTGAATTGCCTGAGCCCGCAGGTTCGAAACCCACCTGGGCAACTTGCTCAGGCAATCCACTCACCTCAGTCTCCCAAAGCTCTGAGATTACAGGCTGAGACACCGAGCCCGGCTCTGAAGTTTGTTTTCATGCTCCTGCTAGGTCAGCTTGCTCTTCTTCCTTTTGGGTATAAATGGGCTCCTCCTCTTGGAAGTGAGGGGACTGGAAAAGTTTTAGCCAGCAGGATAGTGAGGGCCTTAACCGGGAGCTCCATTGCCTCACGAGCTGCCCAATCAGCTAGGTGATCTCCTGTTGCCTCTGGAGTGTCCAATTTTTGGTGTCCCCTGCAATGAATGACAACTACCTCTTTGGGGGAGCCATATAGCCTCTAGAAGGGTTAAAATTTCCTCTTTGTTTTTTAAAGTTTTACCCTCCATAGTAAGAAGTCCTCATTCCTTATAAATCATGGCATGGACATGGAGAGTAGCAAAAGCATACCTACTATCTGTAAAGATATTTACCCATTTTCCTGTTCCCCAGGCTTGGGTTAAAGCAATTAGCTTAGCCTTTTGGGCAGATGTGCCATTGGGCAAGGACTGTGACCAGATGATGTTGGGAGCCATGGTTACCACTGCACCAGCCTTGTGGACTCCCTTTATTGTCAGACTGGCATCCATGAACAGATTAGCATCAGCCTGGTCTAGGGGAGTGTCCCGAAGATCGGGACGACTGACTTGAGAGGCATCCAACACGTCTTCACAATTGTGAACTGGTGTCTCTGGATTATCATCGGGCATCAGAGTGGCTGGATTAAGGCTCTGAGTAGGAAAAAAAGTTAATCTAGGCTGGTCAAGTAGGAGGCTTTGATATTGAGTAATACGAGCATTTGACATCCAGCAGCCAGTGGCTCCCCGGAGCAGTCTCTACAGTGTGGGGAACTGTCAAGGCCAGGTTTTGACCAAAAGTTAATTTATCTGCTTCCCTAACCAGTATAGCTGTAGCGGCGATGGCTCGAAGACAGGAAGGCCATCCAGAGGCCACTGGATTCAACCTTTTGGACAAATAAGCCACCAGTTGCCACCAGGGTCCTAAAGTTTGTGTAAGAACCCTTTTTGTGATTCCCCACTGTTCATGAATAAACAAGTGGAAAGACTTTGTAGCATCTGAGAGGGCCAAAGCTGGGGTAAGAACTGTCTTAACTACTGGAATGCTCGTTCCTCAGTGGCAGTCCATGTCAGAGGTTGACTCCCTGTTGTAGCTGAATATAGGGGCTTGGCAATCTCAGCAAATCTGGGGATCCATAACTGACGGTATCCTGCCACCCCCAGGAATTCCCATACCTGTTTTTTCAAGGTTGGGGTGGGAATTTGTAGGATGGATTCCTTCCAGGCCATGGTTAGGGGTCACTTACCCTTTTTCATCCAATATCCTAAATAGGAGACCTCAGCTAAGCAGAGTTGTGCCTTCTTAGCTGGTACACGGTAGCCCAGGTCTTGGAGAAGCTGCAACAAAGCCTTGGTACCTTTTAAGCAAGTGCCCAAGTCTGCTGCTACAAGCAAGAGATCATCTACATACTTGAGTAAAGTACACTTAGGGTGTAAGCCACGGAACCCTGATAAATCCTGTTGCAAGTCTTCTCCAAAAAGAGTCAGGGAGTTTTTGAACCCTGGTGGCAACTGGGTCCAAGTCAGCTGACTGGTATCCCCTGAGTCGAGATCCATTCATTCAAAGGCAAAAATGAGCTGGGCTTGGTGGCTCAGCCTGCAATCCCACACTTTGGGAGACTGAGGTGAGTAGATTGCCTGAACCCACAGGTTCAAGACTTGCCTGGGCAACTTGGCGAGACCTCATCTCTACAATAAATCAAAAATTAGCCAGGCGTGGTAGCGCTCGCCTGTAGTTCCAGCTACTTGGAAGGCTGAGGCGGAAGGATTGCTGGACCCCAGCAGGTAGAGGCTGCAGTGGCTGAGAGCATGCCACCGCACTCCAGTCTGGGCGACAGAGTGAGACTCCAACTCAAAAAAAAAAAAAAAAAGGCAAAAATGGGTTGACTGACGGGGGACAAGGGAATGGAGAAAAATGCATCTTTCAGATCCAAAACAGTGTAAACCTGGTTTTGAGGAGGAAGTAAGCTGAGTAACATATAAGGATTAGAAGCAGTAGGACTGATAGTTTCAACACACTCATTGACCTTTCTTAAGTCCTGGACTGGTCAGTCGTCAGAGGTTCCCAGTTTCTGTATTGGCAAAAAAGGGGTGTTCCATGCCGATTGACATGGTGTCAGTATATTAGCTTTTAAAAGTCTTTTGATATGAAGAGCAATTCCCCTTTGTGCCTGCAAACTAACAGGGTACTGATGTACTCGGACTGGGGTGACTGATGCCAATAGACTCACCACAACCGGGAGATGATATTGTGCCAATCCTGGTGGATTTGTTTCTGCCCAGACCGAAGGATATTCTTGTTGTAGTTGTTGAAGCAAACTTGACAAAGTATTCTCAGTGGAGGAGTTAGAGAAAGTTAGAAGCAACTCTTCAGAAAGCAGAATGGTTAAAAGCATTTGATAGGCTGTGGGAACAAACATTTCAGTTTTGTCAGGTGAAAACACAATGGATGCTCTTAGCTTTCGAAGAAAATTCCGGCCCATGAGGGGGTATGGGCAGTCAGGGGCTATTAGGAATAAGTGAGTAACCTGCTTTTGACCCAAATCAACCATCTAATTGGAAGTGAACTTGCAATTTGCAATTGCATCCATTGCCCCCAAACAGAAATTTGCTTATTGGACATGGGTCCTAACGGTGATTTTAGGACTGAAAGCTCTGCCTTGGTATGCACTAAGAGTTGGACCGGGTGGCCCCCAATAGTTGCAGTTACCATGGGCTCTTGGGAGCCTAAGGAAAAAGAGCCTTGGCCTCTTCAGTCAGAGTCATTTTCAGCCTCCCAGCAGTGGGCAAAACCAGGACTGGCTTAAGGTTGTCCGCTTTTGGGCAATGGGAACAATTCTTTTTCCAATGACCAAATTATTTGCAATATGCATATTGATCCTTAGCCAGCGAGGAATGTCCAGTCCCCCTCTGTCCTTTTCTAGTTTCCCTCCACGTTTGGTGTGGCAGCCTTGAGTCAGGTTAGGAGGCTTGGAGAGCAGTTACCAATATTTTTGCCTACTGTTTGGCTGTTCTATCTGCTTCCTGCACCACCTGTCTTTGTTTTTCAACACCACAATGATTAAAAACCTTTTGGGCTACTTTGAGCAGCTGAGAGATATTCATTCCTGTGAAGCCCTCAAGCTTTTGTAACTTTTTTCAGATGTCAGGGGTTGCCTGAACCACAAAAGTCAAATTGATAGCCTGAGCATTTTCAGGTGCCAAGGGGTCAAACGGGGTATAGGTACGGAATGCCTCTTGAAGATACTCAAGAAATCCCCCCCCAGCAACTCCTCGGGATGCTGAAGAATCTCGATAGTTTTTGAAAGATTGATAGGTTTCTGGGCAGCTCCCCTCAGACCAGCTAACAGAGTCTGGTGATAGGTATCTAATGCCCTGAACCCTGCCAAGGTATTGGGATCCCACTCAGGACAAGAAAAGGGAAAAATTTCATTTAAAATTTTTTGACTTTCTTTCTCTGTGCCAGCAGTTGAGCCTAGGACAGACTTTCTAGCCTCAGCTCTAATGCACTCTCACTCCTCAGAGGTAAACAGGGCTCAAAGGAGCTGCTGGCCATCATCCCAGGTGGGATGATGAGTGTGCATGATTGATTCTACCAGGGTGGTCAAAACCTGAGGTTTCTCCCCAAAAAAGTGGATTTTGGGTTTTCCAACTGTACAAATCAGAGGTAGAAAAAGGAATATACACCAGGAAAGGTCACTCAGTCTGATCTGTCCCCCACGGAGGGGGCACTTCCTGAAGGGATCGAAAGCAAGAAGCCAGAGGCAGAGAGAATGGAAGAGAGGTGGAAGAAGTGAACCACTGAGGGAGGTTTTGTACTAAATTCAACCATTGGTCAATATAGGGAAATTGGTCAGGGTGGCCAGGAGTCCCCGTGATGACCTTCCAGACAGACTGAGTGATGCAAATGTCCAGAGATCCAGTGGAGGTCCATCCAAAGGCCAGTCAATTTCACAGAGTCCAGAGTCTGCCTTTTGAGAGGCGGACACCATATCCCTCACTAAATCCAGCAGAAAAATTCTTTATCATAGAGTCCAGAGAACTGGAGGATTGAGAAGCCTATGACCCCATATTGTCAGACCAACGAGAAAACCAACGAGAAAATCAGAAACTGAACCAAGACTCTATTCAGCCAATGTCTTGGCCTAATTAATAGTGTCCAAGGGACAGCCTCGTCAGGCCATGACTCCCTTAAATAGAATAATGACCACAAACAGAACAGATTCTTTTTTTTTTTTGAGTTGGAGTTTCACTCTGTCACAAGACTGGAGTGCAGTGGCCCCTCAAACTGCTGGGCTCCGGCGATCCTTCCACCTCAGCCTTCCAAGTAGCTGGAACCACAGGCGCGCGCTACGAGATGAGGTCTCGCCAAGTTGCCTAGGCAGGTCTCAAACCCACAGGCTCAGGCCATCCACTCACCTCGGCCTCCCAAAGCGCTGGGATTACAGGCTGAGCCACCAAGCCCAGCCCAGAACAGATTCTTACCTCCCAGGAGAATGCAAACCGAGTCAGGTATTTTTGAGGTGATGGGAAACCAGCAGTCATTCCAACTCCCTCCGGGTTGGATGAGATGTTATGGGGCCCTGGAATGTCTCAGGGGGCGCCCCCCCATAACTTCACCAAGCTGGGGAGAGTCGGAGTGAGGCTGCTTCCCAAGCTTGGTGATCTCTCTGGGGTCTCCAAATGTTGTAGTCGCACCACGAGTAAGGAGTCGCCAACACACTGAGAGTCAAATAGTGAGTCCTTTACTGCTGGCAGTCAAAAACAGGCTCATGCCAGAAAGAAACTCTCGACCCCGAATGAAGCAAGCAAGGGGTTTATAAAGGCAAAAGGGAAGGATACATAGCAACTTAGCAACCATAAACTAGCAACTTTTGCCCATTAGGGAGTTTTGGTTAACTTTATGTCCTGGGCACAGCTGGTGACTGGAAAGTCCCTGGAGTTCTGCCAACAAGATATGGTATACTGTTTACTGGAACAGTTAGGGCAGTTACATGGAGACAAGATGGAAGAATGAAGTCACCTTGGTTAGGTCACTAATAGCCATTTCAGTACAGAGGCAGGAAGTTTTATCTTCTATAACTGTTTCAAAGCTAACAAGGGACAGAGGCCTACTTAGCCAGGGATCAAAAATTCTGCCCTAACTGATCTGAAAGCATTCAAGTTGGTTTAACTGATGGCATCCTTTACAGACACCAGTTTGAATCCTTGCATGAAATATTGTGCAGGTCTGGAATTACTTGATGCTGGAAGAAACAAATTTAACCAGGCAGTTAAAGAGACATAGACCAAAAGTTAGTAGAGTTATAGTTATTACAAAGGAACCAATAGCAGGAATAAGTCAGGCATACGTCTCCTTGTGCAGCAAGTAGAGAAATTAAATGAAGTCGGGTATGCATATGGACAATTTACATGGTCATTGGTAATCTTTTGTATAAGGGCTATAAGGCCCAAGCTTACTAGCATAATTTAAATGATAAACTTCAATCTCTGTGGCTTTATTATAAGTAGTAGTGTGATTTTAGTAAGGAAAAGGAAAAAGGCTAAGAAACTTTAGAGGAAAGTATTCCACTTGTATCAATTCCATTAAAAAGCTATGTCTTTTTTTTTTTCCTTTTTAAGTCAGGGTCTCACACTGTCACCCAGGCTGGAGTGCAGTGGCATGCTCATGGCTACTGCAGCCTCAACCTGCTGGACTCAGCTGATCCTTCCACCTCAGCCTTCCAAGTAGCTAGAAACCCAGCTAAGTTTTTGATTTATTATAGAGATGAGGTCTCACCAAGCTGCCCAGGCTGGTCTCATACTCCTGGGCTCAGTCAATCCTCTCACCTCGGCCTCCCAAAGTGTTGGGATTATAGGCGTGAGCCACCATACCCAGGCTTATGTCTCATTTTTAAAGGTAGTATTGCAGGTGGCTGGTTTTCTATAGATAACATAGATAAATAGATCTTTTTTTTTTTTTTTTGAGTTGGAGTCTCACTCTGTCGCCCAGACTGGAGTGCAGTGGCTGGTCCCGGCCACTGCTGCCTCAACCTGCTGGGCTCCGGCGATCCTTCCGCCTCAGCCTTCCAAGTAGCTGGAACTATAGGCGCGCGCTATGAGATGAGGTCTACAGGCACGCTACCACGCCCGGCTGATTTTTTGATTTATTGTAGAGATGAGGTCTCGCCAAGGTGACCAGGCGGGTCTCGAACCCGCGGGCTCAGGCAATCCACTCACCTCAGCCTCCCAAGGCACGGGATTACAGGTTGAGCCACCTAGCCCAGCCAAAAGATCTTTTATAAAAGACACTTGTATGGAGACAGAAGAAAAACAGATTAATGTGTGGAATAGTTTGTAAATTGGCTTTTAGAGTTTCTGATGTATCTTTGGACTATAGTGGCAACCTGACAGATTTTTCTGGACTGTAGTTTGAACCAGACACTTAAATCAACCTTATATAAAAGTTGAAGAAAAATTTGAAAAATTTTGTTTGGAGACTTGTACCCAGGAAGTTTCATGATGTAATTCAAATTGCAGAAAACAATAAAACTCAAGAACAAGAGAATTTTAAACAGATAAGCTATAGTTTCTTTTTCTTTTCTTTCTTTTTTTTTTTTTTTTGGAATTGACATCTCTTTGTCACCCAGGCTAGAGTGCAGTGACACACTCACGGCCACCACATCCTCAATCTGCTGGGCTCAGGCTATCCTTCTGCCTCAGTCTTCCAAGTAGCTGTAACTACAGGCGTGCGCTACCACGCCCGGCTAATTTTTGATTTATTGTAGAGATGAGGTCTTGCCAAGTTGCCCAGGCGAGTCTTGAACCTGAGGGCTCAGGCAATCCACTCACCTCAGCCTCCCAAAGCGTGGGATTACAGGCTGAGCCACCGAACCCGGCGCCCTTTAAATTTTAGTTAGCTTGATTATATATAAAATTCCTTTTTGCATACAATCAATCTACCATAAATCTTTAACAGCTTGTTTAAATCCTTAGTTTCATTTTCATCATTTTACCTTAGGATAAAAATTGACTGCCTTTTTCAACTTGTTTTGTCTATTTAGTTTACCTATTATTTATATTTTCTTAATTTTTGAATGTAAAGTTGTCTTTCTTACATTTTATAGATTTAATTAAGCACATTAATTACAATGTTAACTTTTAGTGACTCTTATTTTTAGTTAAGAAAAGAAGAAAAATTCTAGGAGGCAAGCAATCTTAATTATGTACCAGAAACAGAATTTAGGACACTATCTGAGCTAAACTTCATATGTCAACAGCTTGAATTTAAAGATATGAGTTTACAGAGGACTTGAGTATGAGAAGTATTACAGAAGCAAAGTTTTATATTTTAAGACACCTAGCAGAAATAGTATTTGACCGATAGATCAGTAGACTCAGACAAAACATCTAAATTTTGAAGGTAAACCTGGCTCGGTGGCTCAGCCTATAATCCCGCGCCTTTGGGAGTCTGAGGTGAGTGAATTGCCTGAGCCCGCGGGTTTGAAACCCGCCTGGGCAACTTGGCGAGACCTCATCTCTACAATAAATCAAGAAATCAGCCGGACGTGGTAGCGCATGCCTGTAATTCCGGCTACTCGGAAGGCTGAGGCGGAAGGATCGCCGGAGACCAGCAGGTCGAGGCTGCGGTGGCCGGGAGCGGCCACTGCACTCCAGTCTGGGCAACAGAGTGAGACTCTAACTCAAAAAACAAAAACAAAAACAAAAAAAAAACCTAAATAATCTCCTTTAGCAAATTTGATTATTCATAGAATTCCTTTCATGCATTCCTTTCTATGAACTTTACATAGACCATCTACAACACACTTGGATTTTCTGATTTGTTTGAGCCTGCACTTTCATTTTTCCCAAATAGCCAGTCATTCTATTATAGGACAAGTATTTACCATACAAGAATCTTTCTTTCTTCCTTTCTTTCTTTCCCTTCCTTCCTTCCTTCCTTTCTTTCTTTCTCTCTTTCTTTTTGACTTGAAGTCTCACTCTGTTGCAGCCTGGAGTGCAGTGTCACGCTCACGGCCACTGCAACCTCAACCTGCTGGGATCAGGTGATCCTTCTGCCTCAGCCTTCCAAGTACCTGGAACTACAGACATGCACCACCAAACCCAGCTAACATATTTTTTAAATTTATTGTAGAGATGATAAGTTGCCAAGACTAGTCCTCGCCAAGTTGCCTGGACTAGTCTTGAACCCATGGGCTCAGGCAATCCTCTCACCTCGGCCTCCCAAAGCGCTGGGATTATAGGTGTGAGCCACAGCACCCGGCAAGATTCTTTCTTTTTTTTTTTTTTTTTGAGTTGGAGTCTCACTCTGTTGCCCAGACTGGAGTGCAGTGGCCACTCCCGGCCACCGCAGCCTCGACCGGCTCAGCTCCGGCGATCCTTCCGCCTCAGCCTTCCAAGTAGCCGGAATTACAGGCATGCGCTACCAAACCCGGCTGATTTTTTTTTTTTTATTGTAGAGATGAGGTCTCACTGCCCAGGCAGGCCTCGAACCCGCGAGCTCAGGCAATCCACTCACCTCAGCCTCCCAAAGGCACGGGATTACAGGCTGAGCCACCGAGCCCGGCTAAGATAAGACTTTTTTATTCCAGTTTTAAATGAATATTTAACGTTTATACTTAAAACTGGCTGAACTGTATAAGGAAAACAAAATTGGGGCACTGAATGGACCCATGCTGGGGTCTGGGTTTGAATGCTTTACAAGATGATTGGCAAGGAATTAGCAAGCCATGCTATAAAAATTTGTTGATTAGAGGTTGCCTAGGGGGTCAATTTAAAGGAAAAGTGATACATTTTAATTATGAGAATGCCGTTAACCCCCTGGGGAGCAAGTGTTGGAAGAAAGAGGTCCAGCATTGGTAGCTAAGACCAAATGGCTGGCACTTGTGTTAACTGAGAAATCAATTTGGAGCCAGGCATGGTGGCTCATGCCTGTAATCCCAGCACTTTGGGAGGTGAAGCGAGAGGACTGTCTGAGCCCAGGGATTCGAGACCAGCCTGGGTAACTTGGTGAAAATTCATCTCTACAATAAATCAGAAAATTAGCTGGGTGTGGTGGCATGCACCTGTAGTTTCAGCTGCTTGGAAGGGTGAAGCAGAAGGATGCCTGAGCCCAGCTGGTCGAGGCTGTGGTGGCCACTGCCCGCCAACCTGGGCAACAGAGTGAGACTCTGACTCAAAAAAAAAAGAAGCCAATTTGGTTTCCAGTACCCTAATATTTACTGGGTGGGGGACCTGCAGGGTGATGGTAAATCTGGTGCTGGAGCATAGTAATGGTCCCTGGTCCTCCTCAGTTAGTAGCCATTTTTTGAACCAGGTGTTCCCTTTTCCCTCCAGAAGAGGGCACATTCACTCTTCCAACGGCCCCTATGCACAATGGACACTTGAAATTACGTTTCAAGGGTCCCTGTTGATTGCACTTACAGCAACAGATACCAGCCATCTTAGCAGGTTTGTTCTTACTGGATTTTTGTTGGGTAGCTGGAGTTTTGTCACTAATGGCGACTGCCAATAAAGATCTCTTTCTTCGGCCCCACCACCTGCCATGTCTTCCTTCCTGTTGTTTCCTCAGTGTCTCAGTTGTTAAAAACCTTAAAAGCCTCATCCCCATTCGAAGTAGAAATCCTTTCCTTCCCATCCTAATAGAACAGCGAGAACTAAGCATGAGAAGAGAGAGCAAAAAAAATGGGGCCAGCCAGTTGCTACTCAGAATGAAGTGCAGCTTCTTCCATCCTCTCTGTGCCTTCTGTCAGGAAGGGTCATTCGAGTCTCAATTCTCCATCTCACCTTCACCAGTCTTCGGTTGGGAAAGGCCAATAATTCTGGCTAGAGGGAGAAGAGACTCAGTGACAGGGGAGAGAGTCTGTAGGTGACCTCAAGAAGGAAGGAAGCAGCAGAAACTGAGAGAAGAGAGAGATAGAGACTGTGGCCACATATTCCATGTGGTGATGGTGATTACTGAGCTTCTCACGCCCTGCATTTGGACGCCAAAGATGCTGCCAGGTGGGGTGCAGCACAGTGCTCATGAGCTCTTTGACACACTACTAAAAATAATTCAGAGCAGCCAGCAAAGTTTCAAAACAGAATTTATTAGAGAGAGAAGGAAATGACTTAGGGCTTGAAGTCAGCAGATACAGAAAAACGTGCCATGGCATGGTTGTCTTGGAGAAGGACTGCATTTTTGCTTTGGACAAAAAGGTTGGTATACTTTCACAATCATTATCATGCTAAAGGGGATGGGCTACAGGTATCTGTTGTACAGAGATTGCCATTTCTCCACCTCTGATGGGTGAAGGTGTGGCCTTTTCCGGAACATGTATTTTGCCTTTGATAGGAGACTTGATAGACTTTTTTGTTGTTTTGCTTTGTTTTGTTTTGAGTTGGAGTCTTACTCTGTCACCCAGGCTGGAGTGCAGTGGCATGCTCACTGCCACCCCAGCATCGACGAGCTGGGCTCTGGCGATCCTTCTACCTCAACCTTTCAAGTAGCCAGAACTACAGGTGGGTGCTACCATGTCCAGCTAATTTTTTTTTTTCCAGCTAATTTTTGATTTATTGTGGAGATGAGGTCTCACCTAGTTGCCCGGGCTGGTCTTGAATCAGCTGGCTCGGGCAATCTACTCACCTCAGCTTCCCAAAGTGCTGGGATTACAGGCTAAGCCACTAAGCCAGGTCTGACAGACTTTTAGTGATTAATATGTCAGTTCATAAGCTAAAAGATGGCCTGATTATCATTTCCATACTTGATGGGCTTTTCTTTGAGGAGTTTAGGGGAGCGGGGTTGCCTGGCAAGTCTACATTCCAGCCTGCAGTGTGGTCAGGTCTGAAGTGATAAGGAAAAATGTCCAGATGCTTTCTCTATTCTAAAACTGCTTACAATAAATTTATCTATGTTTAACCTATACTGAATACCCTGCCTCACTCCATAGCTTTGTCTTTCCTTCCCCTCCCAACCAAGCTTTTCCAGTTCTCTGTATAGGCTGCCTTTTCTTCCTCAACTTTCACTCACCCCTTTATCCAATCCAGTCTGGTTTGTGCCCAGATCAACTAGTGAAACTCCAAGTTCAATCAGCAGCATTTGAAGTGGCCAACTCTTTCCTTCTTGAAATACATTCGTTCCTTAGCTCATGTGGCAATGCGATTCTCAGCTTAAATGTCACTTCCTTCAGGAAGCATTCCCTGACACACACATACACATACATCTCAAGCCAGATCAGATTCCTCTTGGTTTATTCTCATCATACCCAAGGTTTCTGCTTTTTTTTTTTTTTTGAGTCAGAGTCTCACTCTGTTGCCCAGGCTGGAGTGCAGTGGCATGCTGCTCACCGCCACCGCAGCCTCGACCTGCTAGGCTCAGGCTACCCTTCCACCTCAGTCATCCAAGGAACTGGAACTACAGGTATGTGCCACCACACCCAGTTGATTTTTTGATTTATTGTAGAGACAAGGTCTCGCCACGTTGCTCAGGCTGGTCTCGAACCCCTGAGCTCAGGCGATCCTCTCGCCTCAGCCTCCCAAAATGCTGGGATTATAGGCATGAGCCACTGTGCCGAGCACTTTGGGAGGCTGAGGCGAGAGGATCGCCTGAGCCCAGGGGTTCGAGACCAGCCTGAGCAACGTGGCGAGACTTTATCGCACTTCCAACAAGTGTTTCTTATAATCATACACTTGATGTCTGTTTGCCAGTAGAATAAAAGCTTCATTCAGACAGGAACTGTTTCTGATTGTTTGTCCTGAGCATGTTGTGGAGGGAATTTAACGTATTTATTGGAAGGATGATTGGAAGGAGCCATGGAGGGGTTAGAAGGATGGAGAAGTGGATGGAGGATCTGCAGAAAAGGAGAAAGCTGAAGGCTGAATATAGACTGGGAGTTATTTGCCCTTGTGGGCACTAATTAAGAAAGATCAAGCCGGGCTCGGTGGCTCAGCCTGTAATCCCAGCACTGTGGGAGGCTGAGGTGAGTGGATTGCCTGAGTTGGTGGGTTCGAGACCCACCTGGGCAACTTGGTGAGACCTCATCTCTACAATAAATCAAAAATCAGCTGGGCGTGGTAGTGCGTGCCTGTAGTTCCGACTACTCAGAAGGCTGAGGCAGAAGGATCGCTGGAGCCTGGCAGGTCGAGGCTGTGGTGGCCGGGAGCGGCCACTGTACTCCAGTCTGGGCGACGGAGTGAGACTCCAACTCAAAAAAAAAAAAAAAAAAAAGAAAGATCATGAATAAAATAAGTGTGGAAGCCGGGCTCAGTGGCTCAGCCTGTAATCCCGCGCCTTTGGGAGGCTGAGGTGAGTGGATTGCCTGAGCCCGCAGGTTCAAGACCCGCCTGGGCAGCGAGACCTCATCTCTACAATAAATCAAAAAATCAGCCAGGCGTGGTAGCGCATGCCTGTAATTCCGGCTACTCGGAAGGCTGAGGCAGAAGGATCGCCGGAAGCCAGCAGGTCGAGGCTGCGGTGGCCGGGAGCGGCCACTGCACTCCAGTCTGGGCGACAGAGTGAGACTCCAACTCAAAAAAAAAAAAAAATAAATGTGGAAATAGCCAAGCCAGGGACTGACTGGAAAATTCCCTATTGGAGGTGAGAGTAGGAAGTAAAATGGATCAAAATGGCTTCCCTAATAACAAGTCACCCATTCCTCCATTCAACAAGCCTTCAGTAGGTACCCACTGAGTACTAAGCACCATGCTGGGTGCTAAGCATACTAGGACAAACCCCATGTGGCCCTGGTCCCAAGTGGCCTCATCTGCCCAAGGTGTCCAGGGTTGCCACACCAAATCTATGTGTAGTTTCTGGGGAGGATCCAGCCAAGGTCATGTAGCTAGAGTAATGCGAACTGAAGACAGATCTAATAGGGAAACTCATAACTTGATTATGTGTCTGTCTCTTTTTTTTTTTTTTTGAGTCGGAGTCTCACTCTGTCGCCCAGACTGGAGTGTAGTGGCCGCTCCCAGCCACCAGCCTCGCCTGCTGGGGTCCGGCGATCCTTCTGCCTCAGCCTTCCAAGCAGCTGGAACTACAGGCATGCACTACCAAGCCCGGGTAGTTTTTGATTTATTGTAGAGACGAGGTCTTGTCAAGTTGCCCAGGCGGGTCTCGAACCCGCGGGCTCAGGCAATCCACTCACCTCAGCCTCCCAAGGCACGGGATTACAGGCTGAGCCACCGAGCCCGGCTCTGTCTGTCTCTTAAAAATACAGATCAGGCTGGGTGCAGTGGCTCACACCTGTAATCCCAGCACTTTAGGAGGCAGAGGTGAGAGGATTGCCTGACCTCAGGGGTTCAAGACCAGCCTGAGCAACATGGCGAGACCTCATCTCTACAGTAAATCAAAAGTTAGTCGGGCATGGTGGCATGTGCCTGAGGTTCCAGCTACTTGGAAGGCTGAGACAGAAGGATCACCTGAGGTTGCAGGTGATCCTTCTGTCGGTTGAGGTTGCAGTGGCCATCTGTGTGCCACTGCGCTCCAGTCTGGGTGACAGAGTGAGACTCAAAAAAAAAAAAAAAGGAAGAACCAGGCTCAGTGGCTCAGCCTGGAGTCCCGCGCCTTTGGGAGGCTGAGGTGAGTGGATTGCCTGAGCCCACGGATTCGAGACCCGCCTGGGCAATTTGGCCAGACCTCATCTCTACAATAAATTAAAAAAAAAAAAAAAAAAAAGCCGGGCCTGGTAGCGCGCGCCTGTAGTTCCAGCTACTTGGAAGGCTGAGGCGGAAGGATCGCCAGAGCCCAGCAGGTCGAGGTTGCAGTCGCCGGGAGCGGCCACTGCACTCCAGTGTGGGCGACAGAGTGAGACTCCAACGCAAAAACAAACAACAACAAAAAAAAACAGGCCAGGCACAGTGGCTCACGCCTGTAATCCCAGCACTTTGGTAGGCCAAGGTGAGAGGATTGCCTGGGCCCACGGGTTCGAAACCAACCTGGCCAACATGGCTAGACCTCATCTGTACAATAAATTCTTAGAAATTAGCCAGGCATGGTGGCATGTGCCTGAAGTTCCAGCTACTTGGAAGGCTGATACAGAAGGATCGCTTGAGCCCGGCAGGTTGAGGCTGAAGTGGCATGCCACTGCACTCGTCTGGGTGAGTCTCTGGATGAGACTCCAACTCAAAAAAAAAAAAAAAAAAAAAGGATGTAGATCAGGTGGCCCTAGCAGGTGTCTTGGGTACTGCCTGCACCATACCCTGTGGTACCTTCTGACCTTACTTTTCTTGGGTTACACCCTTCCATTGCCACACATCCCATTCTATCTCTTTTTTTGTTTTTGCGTCAGAGTCTCACTCTGTCACTCAGGCTGGAGTGCAGTGGCACACTCACAGCCACTGCAACCTTGACCTGCTGGGCTCAGGTGACCCTTCCGCCTCAGCCGAGTAGCTGGAACTACAGTCACACGCCACCACACCTGGTTAACTTTTTTACTTATTGTAGAGATGAGGTCTCGCCAAGTTACCCAGATTAGTCTCAAACTTGTGAACTCGGACAATTCTCTGGCCTCGGCCTCCCTAAGTGCTGGGATTACAGGATTGAGCCATTGTGCCCAACCTTTTTTTTGAGTCGGAGTCTCACTGTCACCCAGGCTGGAGTGCAGTGGCACGCTCATGGCCACCACAGCCTCAACCTGCTGGGCTCAGGCGATCCTTCCACCTCAGCTTTCCGGTACCTGGAACTATAGGCATGTGCCACCACATCCAGCTAACTTGTTTAGTTTATTGTAGAGATGAGGTCTCACCGTTTTGCCCAGGTTGGTCTCAAACCTGTGGCCTCTGGTAATCCTCTCACTTCAGTCTCCCAAAGTGCTAGGATTACAGGCATGAGCCACCATGCTTGGCCATTTTCTCTCTTTATCACATACATTTATTACAAGGGTTATCATGTGACACTTATCAAGGCCCTTTTTTTGGCCCTGTCCTGATGAATACATTAACTGGTGACATGAATGAATTTGGAGAGGTACAGTGCTCAGACTTATGGATGCACCAGCACAAGCTGGGAGAAAGAGCAGAAAGAGCTGGAACCCTTGGGATGATCCCAAAAATAGTGTCTAGCCAGGGACAAGTGGGAGGTGTTCTGGCTGTGTCCTAAACTCCATATCACAACCCCAGGAAAAGAAAGGGAGGGTGGACAGGGACATGACAGACACCACGTGTAAATAGACATCAGCAGAGGAGCACAAGTACGATGTGGCTTCTGTCTCTATAGTGTTGTGGTCACCTAGCACAGAGGCTGGTACCCAGAGAATGTTTAATGCATGTTCTTGTGATGACTATACAAATGAGGAAAGTACACCAAGTTTGGGTTTGAGCGTGTAAATTTCATGTTTTCTTTGTATCCCTTATTGATTGGCCTTTGACAAGTCAGCAACTTTCTCTGAACTTCAGTTTCCCTATGTATAAAATGAAAATAATAATGCCCATCTTTAAAATGAGATCATGGGGCCAGGCTCGGTGGCTTAGCCTGTAATCCCATACTTTGGGAGGCTGAGGTAAGTGGATTGCCTGAGCCCGCGGGTTCGAGACCCGCCTGGGCAACTTGGCGAGACCTCATCTCTACAATAAATAAAAAATTAGCCGGGCGTGGTAGCGCTCGCCTGTAATTCCGGCTATTCGGAAGGCGGAGGCGGAAGGATCGCCGGAGCCCAGCAGTTCGAGGCTGCGGTGGCCGGGAGCGGCCACTGAACTCCAGTCTGGGCAACAGAGTGAGACTACAACTCAAAAAATAAATAAATAAATAAACAATAAATTAACAAATTAATAATAAATAAAATAAAATAAAATTAGATCATGGGTTATCAACGTCACAGCCTAACAGATGTTGGATTCTATTATTAAGACATTCTCCCAAGCCGGGTGTGGTGGCTCATGCCTGTAATCCCAGCACTTTAGGAGGCCGAGATGACAGGATTGCCTGAGCCCAGGGATTCAAGACCAGCCAGGGCAACTTGGCAAGACCTCATCTCTACAATAAATCAAAAAATTAGCTCAGGGTGGCAGCACGTCCCTATAGTTCCAGCTGCTTGGAAGGCTGGGGCAGAAAATCACCTGAGCCCAGCAGGTCGAGGCTGCCATGGTCATGAGCGTGTCACTGCACTCCAGCCTGGGCGAGAGCGAGAATCCGACTCAGAAAAAAAAAAGAAAAAGAAAAGACACTGTCTCTCCTGTCTAGCATGTGTAGAAGCACAAGGAAACTCTTTCAACACAGACTGCAAAGTTGTAAGAAAAGGACAATTATCCTTGCCTTTGATGAGAGGCAGTCTTTAGGTGGAGACCTGAGGAAGAAAGTTCCAGACACAGCAGGCCCAGTGTGCAAAGGGCACGGAGGTGGGAGGTGTACCTGCAGACCCAATGGTCAGGATGCGGGCACTAGGGAAGAAGAGGTGATGTCAGAGTGGCCAGTAGCAGGGTCAGGTCAAGCAAGTTCTTGTAGGTTACGGAAAGGATTCACTGGGCACAAGTGAGTCTAAAGATTTTAAGTGTGATCAGATTTGCATTTTAAAAGGTCACCTGGCCGGGCTCGGTGGCTCAACCTGTAATCCCAGCACTTTGGTAGGCTGAGGCAAGTGGACTGCCTGAGCTCGCGGGTTGGAGACCCACCCGGGCAACTAGGCAAGATCTCGTCTCTACAATAAATCAAAAATTAGCCTGGCGTGGTAATGTGCGCCTGTAGTTCCAGCTACTTGGAAGGCTGAGGCGGAAGGATCGCCGGAGCCCAGCAGGTTGATACAGGGTCGATCATGAGCATGCCACTGCACTCCAGCCTGGACAACAGAGTGAGACTCCAACTCAAAAAATAAAAAAGGTCATCTGCTGTCTGAAGGATAAGTGAAGATGACCAGTTTGAAGGCCAGAGAGGCCAGGCAAGAAGCTGTGGTGACGGACCCGGTGAGAAGGGGAAGGGCTGTGAAAACAGGCAGCAGCCACATAACTTAGGCCTTGAGACCAGCAGATTGTTTGGAGTGCAGTTGCGGGAACACAGCCTACCACAGCCTCGACTTCCTGGGCTCAAGCAATCTTCCCATCTTAGCCTCTAGAATTGCTGGGACTATAGATGCAAGCCACCACCTGACTAAAGTGTTAAATTTTTTGTAGAGATGAAGTCTCACTATGTTGCCCAGGCTGGTCTCGACTCCTAGGCTCAAGCAATTCTCCTGCCTCAGCCTCCCAAGTAACTGGGATTACAGGTGCAAGCCACCATGCCCTGCCAAGGCCAGCAGATTGGCGGTCAGGAAGGGAAGAGAAAGCTGATCTGTGCTCTCACTCTCCTGGCCATTGTATTCGCTGTGCATCAGCATCTCCAGGAAGAGCCTGTGTAGGCATTGACATAGACTGGCCCAGGTTTCTGCTCCAAGTCCCCCACTTCTAGCTCTGGGGCCTCAGGCAAGACATGCAACCTTTCTGTAAAATGGGGGCAAAAATGCCTATAATAGGTTTAATAGAGGATCAAATGGCACGACAACTATAAAGTGCCCAGAAGGTAGATGGGTAATGGTAGATACTCTCAGTAAATGTGTTTTAGAATGCCCTTTCCCCTTTTTTTCTTGGCCAAAAGTCACCTTATCACTCCACTAGATATTTAGGGGTCTCCATTAGTGCACCTGCCTGCCTCTTCTCTTCCCTTCATTCAACAAATCTCTCCAGAATGTGAGCTCCACTAGGACAGGGACCCAGTCTACCTCCTTGGTCACTGCAGACCCAGCACCCAGCACAGTGTCTGGGTCCTTGCAGATGCTCACTCACATCTTGTTCCCGGAACTAAGCACCACTGTCCATGCCAAGGATGTAGTAAGGAATAAGACAAAGTGGGGCTCTCAGCTTATGTTTTAGAGAGGGGCCAAAAACAATGATTTCAGACAGCAATCACGCAATAACGAAAGGTGACACATTAGAGAAAAGCAAAGCTGTTTTACAAGCAGGTGGTCAGGGAAGGTGACATTAGAGCTGAGCAGAGGGAACAGCCAACATGAAAGCTCTGAAGCAGGGTCCAGCTTGAGATGACCAAAAAACTACACGGTCGGTTGGGTGCAGTGGCTCACGCCTATAATCCCAGCACTTTGGGAGGCTGAGGCGAGAGGACTGCCTGAGCCCATGGGTTCTAGACCAGTCAGGGCAACTTAGTGAGACCTCAGCTCTACAATAAATCAAAAATTAACCTGGCACGGGGGTGCGTGCCTGTAGCTTCAGCTACTTGGAAGGCTGAGGCAGAAGGATCGCCTGAACCCAGCACGGTGAGGCTGTGGTGACTGTGAGCATGCCACTGCACTCCAGCCTGGGCAACAGGGTGAGACTCCAACTCAAAGAAAAAAAAAGAAGAAACCTGAAGGTCTCGTGTGGCTGGAGCACAGTAAAGGACAGGAAGAGACACACAAGATGAAGTTAGGGAGTAGCAAAAGCACATGACGCAGGGCCTTGGAAGACACACATGGGAGGCTGGATTTTATTCTAGGCAGGATGGGAAGCCACTACACTAGAAGACCTTAAGCAGAGATGTGACTCAATCTGATTTACACCAAAGGATCATTCAATTATTGTATGGAGAATGGATTGGGAGACTGGTGGGGTGGGGGAGGCAGAGAGCCCAGCAGGGAAGTTATTGCAGTGTTCAGATGAGAGGTGGCTTGGACCAGAACATGGTGGAGATGAAATACAGTGGACACCTACTAGCCTCAGTGACCATGCCCCCCCTTCCCTTGGCAGCGTTTGGCACCGTGTCTATTCATTCTACCAGCCCTGATCGCAGGGTGCACAGACATGTCCATTCCCCTGAAAGCCCAGAAGCTTCTCCAGGATGAGAGCCAGGCTTGGCTAGGGTCAGTTTCGAGCACCACTCAGCTGAGGGCTGGCCATGGCCATGCTGAGGCTCCAAGGGCCGAAGCAATGAACTAGTGAAAGAACAAAGGAGTGGCACCTGGGTTCTGCAGTCTCGTGTCTGAAAGCACGAAATACGATATCAGTAACCAAAAGGGAGATATGAGGCAGGGGGAGGAGGAAGTTGGGGCAGATGCAGGTGGTTTTACGACATAAGAGGCAAAATTACTGCAACGGTTACAAGAAACCAGGGCAAAGATGCAGCATCTACCTGGCTGTCCCAATCTAGGTGTCCCCGTGTAAGCTGCACCTTCAAGTCAGTTCCAAGGTACGGAGCCTCACATCTACCCTGAAACTAAATCTGGCTCCACTGAGGCAGGGATGGCATTGGTAGGGAGTACAGACACCACTGGGCAGGACAACCTGGAGCCCTTCTGGAGTAGAAAACCAGGATGGAGAAGGAAGCCTTGGGAAGGCCACTTGCCCTGAAAAGAATTTGAAATAGGCCAGGTGGGAGCCGGGGGCTCAGGCTCTGAAGTACATCCTCCAGCTAGCAGGAGAGTTAGAGCTGGGCAAGAGAAGAGCAAGGGAACTTCCAGAAAGCCCTAGAGTGTACTACAGACTAGCCACCCTACTACCCACCATTGAAAATGTCCAGGAAGAGTCAAGTTGGCAGACTGGGCAGGGGTGAGACTGAGCTGAGACAGTTCACCTCCAAACCATCTGTCAATTCCCAAAGAACCCCTCACTAGCCCTGGGCCTTGGCTCAGGCCTTAGGCCCCTTTCCCCTAATCAGGGACAGCTTCCTTGTCCTTCTCCAGGCTTTGCCCTGCCAGTCTACTCTCCTGGCAGAGCTCTGATTTTTCTTCTTTTTTTTTTTTTTCTTTTTGAGTTGGAGTCTCACTGTCGCCCAGACTGGAGTGCAGTGGCCGCTCCCAGCTACCGCAGCCTCGACCTGCTGGGCTCCAGCGATCCTTCCACCTCAGCCTTCCAGGTAGCTGGATCTACAGGCTCACGCTACCACACCCGGCTAATTTTTTTTTTTTTTTCGATTTATTGTAGAGATGATGTCTCGCCAAGTTGCCCAGGCGGGTCTCGAAGAGCTCTGATTTTTCAAGAGCTCCCCACTGCCTTTGAGACAGAATTCAAGCTCCTGACTTAGCTACCCAGTTCCCCCTTAATCTGGCCTCACATACATCTCTGCTTCTCCTGTGCCCCATTCAACATGCCTGCTATTACCAAACTCACCTCAGTCTTTGGGCATACCGTCCCTTCTCCCTGGGATGTCCTCACCCCCTATCTCAACCTCTGGGAAACTTCTAGATTCCACACAGTTCCACCTCCTTCAGGAAGCCTTCCCAGAGCAATGTGGGTCTTGGACAGCCCTGTGGGCCTCTCTACTGCATCATCGTGTCTCGTGCTCACCTCCCCAGGTCTCTAGGGTCCTCTCTCCAACAGCACCAGCTCAGGGCCAGACGCCAGACTCCCTGCAGCCCACCTCAGGTGCTTCCTCCATTGCCCTGTGCCCTGTCCTGTGCTGGTCTCAGAGGATAAAATGTAGCAGTGCAGTCCCTGCCATTGAGGAGAGCCAGTGTGTTAAGGGAGACAGACCCACCCACAGATGCTCACCACATGGGGCAGACTGGAAAGGAACAGCCCACGTACTCCAGGGCTCAGAGGAAGGAGGAAAGGACTCTTGGAGAAAGAAGGGTCCGAGCCAGGCCTCAAAGGCCAGAATAAGAGGAGCAGGAAGGGCATCCCAGGCAGTAACCAAGGAGGAAAGGAGACAGTGGGCAGCGTCCAGCAGAGCGGGACTTGGTCTAAGTGAGGGAGGGTGGGCAGAGGGAAGTGCTAGGGGACACCAGCTTGTGTCCCTCCTTTTCCTGCCCTGGGTGATGGTACTCAGGGAGTGGGGAGGGAGTTACAGAACAGGAGACTGGCACGGCTGGAGCCCAGCTCTGGATGGCCATGCCAGCCCTGCACTCAACAGGCTGCGGCCCACAGCACCCTAATAAGGACGCCAAGAAAGTACATAGACGAGAAACTGTTCTTGACTGTTAGTTGGGCCTTGGCCCATGTCATACCCACTGACTGCCACATAGAGGTGAGGGATCAGGGTAGAGAGAGGGGACCAGGGCAGGAAGCAAACTCCAGACTCGGGGGTCTGTGTTTTTTACAGGAGGTCGGGGAGAGGACACGGAAGCCTCTGCCCCCTGCCAGACATTCCTCGCAGGGTGACAGCTATGCCCCGACTAGGCTGGGCTGCAAAGCGTGTGGGTCTCAGGTCCTCCAGAGCCAGAGCCATCAGGATGACTGCTTTCCAGGAGTCATCAATTGTTCCACCTCCCGCATGAACCGCAGACATAACTCCTCCTGCCAGGGCAGAGCCACGCACTGCACGGCCACAGGTAGCCCCACACTCTTCGTCACGGCCTGCAGGGGACACCAGCATCAGGATGGGATGGCAAGGCAGGATCCCACCCCAGGCCCAGGAAGCACCCCAGCTGGAGAGAGACAGCAAAAAAGGTCCAGGCACAGTCGTCTGGATCTTACTTTAAGAAAGGCCAGACAAGCTGGGCTCGGTGGCTCAGCCTGTAATCCCAGCACTTTGGGAGGCTGAGGTGAGTGGATTGCCTGAGCCCGCGGGTTTGAGACCTGCCTGGGCAACTTGGCGAGACCTCATCTGTACAATAAATCAAAAATTAGCTGGGTGTGGTAGCACGCGCCTGTAGTTCCAGCTACTTGGAAGGATCGCCGGAGCCCAGCAGGTCGAGGCTGCGGTGGCCGGGAGTGGTCACTGGCACTCCAGTCTGGGCGACAGAGTGAGACTCCGACTCAAAAAATAAAAAAAATTAGCTGGGTGTGGTAGCGCGCGCCTGTAGTTCCAGCTACTTGGAAGGCTGAGGCGGAAGGATCGCCGGAGCCCGGCAGGCCGAGGCTGCAGTGGCCGGAAGCGGCCACTGCACTCCAGTCTGGGTGACAGAGTGAGACTCCAACTCAAAAAAAAAAAAAAAGGCCCGAGAAGACCTCAAGGGTTGATGGTTTCCGCCGAGCAGCTACAGCCAGGATGGGAGGTGAGCTCAGGGGACAGGGGTGGGCCAGGCCTCACCTTCTGTAGTATCTTGTCCCAGATGTCCCCAAAGTAACCCCTGTAATGTTCCATCTGGGCCTCATCTTCAGCAGTCACGGTGGTGACAGGCACCACCCCTGCAGGGAAGTCCAGGCAGTTGTAGAGCAGAGTGTAGCTGACGGCCCCTAAAACACATCTCAAGTCACTGGAGCAGGCCCTGGGACCTTCAGTGCTGACCCTGGGCCTGTCAGCCCCTCCTATGAAATGGCACCCAGGGAAAGGCTCTCTCGCAGGGCTGAGCTCTCAGTGACAAAGCCCAAGAATCCAGATTGCAGAGCTGGCTGGACATCCCACTGACCTTGGCCCTGTGCCCTTCCTTACACAGTTTCTCCCACCTGGAATGTTTTTCCTATTTTACTGGCTGACCGAAATCCCACTGAACTTCAAACCTCCACCTCCCCAAACCACAGACTCTGTAACTCAAGATGCCCAACTTGAATAGTGCTGAGGACAGGGAGCTCACTCCCTCCCAGGGCATCCCACATGACTCCCATCAGCCAGCCAGGCTGTGAGCCCCCCAAGGCAGGGTCCTCCCCTAGGGGTGGGGTGCTCCTCCAATGCTTCTCTTCTTCTTCTACTTCCTGATAGCCCTGCAGGGCTCACAGAAGGGACAGGTAGGGTGTCAGGGATGTGAGTGGGTCAGCAGGCCTCACCTGTGGCCCTGCCTGGGGCATTCAAGTCCAGAGCAGGACCCAACATGGGAGTCAGCAGCACATCCAGGTCTAGCGCTCTCCACTGGGCAATCACCGTGTTGCGGTACAGCTGGGGAGGACACCGGCGCACAGGTGCGGCACTCAGACCCAGCCTGCCACAGGCTCTCTAATGTGGGGACTGTGGCTGGGGTGGCTCTGGCCCCAGCACCTGCCCCTGGATCTGAACTGAGCCACGACAGGACACAGACCTCCTCTGGGGGCATCAGTCGCTCCACCTCCCACATGAACTGTGGACACGACTCTTCCTGCCAGGGCGGCCAGACAGCCCCAAAAGAGGCAAACAGTCATCCAGGTCTGGAGCCCCAGAAGGGGAATCTGGGCAAATAAGAGTCAGAGAGCAGGGCCCACGCAGCAGGGTCCAGGGAGTGGAAGGGACGACAGGTCACTCCAGAAGCCCAGTGGGGGCAGTGGCCACGAGACCTGCTGCAGGTGCCCTAACTCCACCCGCCCCTGCCACCCTGCTCTATCTAATCTAGGGGCTCTGGCCTCACCTCAATCTCATGCTGCAGTTCCCAGAGTTTTCCAGCCGACCTGGGCAGAAAAAGTGAGGTCACCAGTTATGGTGGTCACAGCCATGGGGATTAGCAACATCAGACCCCCTACTGCCAACACTTTCAGATGTCGCACCTCACTCCTCCATGGACCTTCTCAACCTCCGGGAGCTCTGAGAGGGGAAAAGTTCAAACCTCTACTGGTTTGAACTCCATATGAGAAAACCAGGCCCCAAGAGGGACTCAGGTCGTCACTTAGTGACTCCACAGCAGAGCCAGGACTAGACCAGGCCTGATACCTCACCACTCTCAGGACACAGACAATGTTGGAGCTGTCTAAGGTCCTGAATGCCTAGTGGTGAGAGAAGGAGTGAGTCCACAGGATTATTGGGGCCTGAGATGGAGTGGTCTGGGCCCTGCTTTTCCAGCTCAAGCCATTAAGGACAGGTAGCACCTAGTGTAGCTCAGTTCAGTTCAGATATCTAAGAACAGCCTCTTTCCTGGATTGCACGGTGCCCATTACCCCTTCCCCCAGCCCAGGCCAAACCCTTCTTGGTCCTTTCTACCCACACCCCAGCTAGGTTAGCCTCCTCCTCTCTACCTCCTCTGTCCTGCTATCCCCCTCAGGCCTTTGCTCTCCATCTGGACCTGGACCCAGTCAAGACAACTTCAAAGTCCCCAGAGGTTGCCCTCCTGCCTGGGCCACTTTCAGCCTCAGAAGCTATTTCCCTCCAGTCTTTTCCTGCCAGAAGCCACCCAGACCCAGACTTAGGGCAGATAAAGACAGGGGCAGGCATCTGGGCACAGGAAGTACTCTCACCGAGGCTTCATGCTGCGGAGGAAGGCCGTCAGCCTTGGAAGCTGCACAGGACAGACACAGGGTCAGTGACTCAGCTTTGAACCAGGGTTGGTGCCAACCTTTTTCAGGCCAAGCCACTGGGCCTCCTCCCTCTGTTCCTCCCCACAGGGCCCAAGTTGGCATCCTTTTCAGCATGCAAGTTGGCTGAAGATTGTAGGGGACAAGGGAGGAGAGTAGTCTGGGTGGGGGCTGGAGAGAAGAGGAGGCCATACCTGCCCAAACCAAGAGAGACTAAGGGGAATCCATGAGGTATCATGGGAAGGAAGGCTCCAGAGGCTCTCTCCCACCCACTCAGGTCCTCTCTGCTCTTTGTGCCCTCACCAGAGGCTTCACCAGGAAGGCCAGCAGCCCTTTAAGCCACCCGGGCAGCTTCAGAATTGAGATCAGGTCTCCCAAGCAGGGGTCCACGAAATCACCTTTGCTGGGAGACAAAAGACCAGTCCAGGCGCATTCCCATCCTAGCACCCCTCTTGGCCTGCATACCCTATCCACCGCAATCCCCTTCTCTACTCAGTGACCCTGCCCACATTCTTCTCACCAGACTCCAGAACTACTGGTCTCCTATCCCTTCATTTGCCACTTTCAAACATGTGGTTTGTTTCTGTTGATCCTTCGGGATGCTAGGCTCCACTCCACACTCCCAGAGTTCCCAAGGCAGGACTCAGTGCCTCCCTCTCCCAAAAATCCAGCTCAGAGCAGTAAAGACTGGGACAACATCTCCCTGACCTGGCTTCACTGAGGCCACCCTGGAGGCACAAGTGGGACAGTCCAGGGTGGGCTGCCCATGAAGCATGTCTCTGAGGCTATCTCTGGCTCAGAGCTCAGGCAAGGTCTCGGGCAGCTGATCCTGCAGCCTCATTCCCGGGGCTAGAGTGAGAGGTAGCCCCTTCTGCTGAAGCCTGGACCATACTCGGCTGGGAAAGGGAGAAGAACATGACAAGCTAGGCCCTTGACTGAGCAAAGCTGCAGGGCCAAGCTTCCCCATAGATGAGGCAGAGGAAGTGGGTCTGTGTCTGGGCACCAGACTGACCAGCCCAGGCACATCACCAGAAGGCACCTTCACAGGCCTGTCCTCTGCCCCTGCAAACAGTCAAAAGGAACCAATTTATCTCAACAAGAGCTCTTCCAAGTCCCTTAAAGTGAGTCTTGTCCAACCCACCCACTTTACAGAAGAGAAAACTGAGGTCCTGCTCAAAAGAACTTTGCTCAAGTCAGAGCCTGAAGTCACCCCACCCTCCTGCTTGGATCCTGCCCCTTCCCTCTATTGTATCCCAAGCAAGCAGGCATCCCCCACCTCCACCCACCTCCTACCTCACAAGCTCAGCTCAGGGGCAGGTCACAGATGCTCAATCTAGCTCCCCTCAGGCCAGCACCTTTCCAAAGTCTCTTTGACAAGGGTTCTCTAGGCTCAACGTGCACGGGTAGAGGGACAGCAAAGTCCCTGTCTAGAACACTCACCCCTTCCTGTGATCAGCCGAGGCCTGTCACAGCACCCAACTGCTCCCCCTGGGTCTTCCCACTTTTCCAATCCCACCAAGACCCCAAAGCCCACCATCACTCACAAGTTCTGTAGGAAGGCGTGGCCGCCATCACTGAAGAGCCCACCTGTCGACAGGATCTCCAGAGCATGGGGAATATTGCTTGGCAAGAAGGGAACCAGCTGCAGAGATCGAGGGGTGAAAGCGTTCCCAACCTAACAATTCTTGAATTTATGACCCCAAAGTTGTCCAGGCAGCCCTGCGGATGGATTGGACCAACCCTGCCCACATTGTACCTCTTACTAGAGCCACAAAGACACAGGATGGGAGAAGTCTGGAGCCACACATGAAGCTGTCTAGATGACCAAACCAAAACCCACTGGCCCCGGGAACCTCTAGACATCTGTGCACCATTGTTTGCAGTGGACAAGGCCTCCCAAATGCAGTGTTCACTCATTGCCCAACACAGGGCTGAGTTTGCCATCAATCATTCACTCCATACTCCAGATCAGCCCTCTATATACTGGTCCCACAGGGCCACAGTCCCCATTGCCAACCACAAAACAATCAGGGTGCCAGGGAGGAAGAGGCCATGGGTACCAGGAAAGCTTCCCTGGAGGAAGGGAGATGCTAGGACACTTGGGACCCTGCAGCCATACCGTGTGCCCGGCAGCCTCGAGGCTCTGCTTGGTCTCCAGCACGGCCCGCCTCATGGCCGGGGTGGGCATGGTATAGTTGTCAGTCTCATAGTACCCCACACGCAGGGGCCGAGAGCTTGTGTAGATCTGGAGCAAAACACAGGGTCAGGGTCAGGTTGGGAGAGGATGTCCTACTTCTGCATCTGACCCTGTCATAAAACACCTTCACAGTGACTTGCAGATGAGCAGAACAAGGATGAGGATTCCTATCTGAGGAAACTGAGGTTTGAGGTCCAGGAAGAGAGACAGAGGCCCAGGATGGAGCTGAGACTTGCCCAAAGCCACCCAGTACAGAGTGACAAGGTAGGTCTGGAACCCAGGCAGCCTACCACCTGAGCCAAGGCTTTCCACCACCTGTCCTCACTCCCATGATAAATCGTCCCAGACTTCCAGACAGGAACTTCCTCTCCTCCTCAGGAATCCCTGGGTTTGGTTAGAACATCCCCCTCTGCTGAGGAGGGGAAGCACATCTCACCCAGCCCAGGTTTGGCCACCTGCCAACTCCCAAGAAACACTAATGCCCTCTCTCCTGTCCACAAACCTTCAGCCCTTCCAAGGCACCCTTGGCTGGGGTGAGGGCATGAGGTCTATACAGAAGAGAGAGAAAGATGCTGGACTGCTGAGAAATGGGCTTACATCTCACAGCTTATGGTCCACATGAACTATGGTCCACATACACTATTCCTCGTCTGCATGAATCTAACTTTACTACTCCTGAATGCTTTACACATGAGTACAAATAAACTTATTGTTCATTCTGGAACAACTCATCAACTCTTCAACAGAAAGCATCAAATGGCAGTTTACCCTCCATGACTTTTTGAACCTCTCATCCCAAATACTCACCTTGTTGTGTCCACCAGTCCTTAACCATTACATCATGACTCTTTTTTTTTTTTTTTTTGAGTTGGAGTCTCACTCTGTCGCCCAGACTGGAGTGCAGCCACTGCAGCCTCGAATGCTGAGCTCCGGCAATCCTTCCGCCTCAGCCTTCCAAGTAGCCGGAATTACAGGCGCGCGCGATCACGCCCAGCTGATTTTTGATTTATTGTAGAGATGAGGTCTCGCCAAGTTGCCCAGGTGGGTCTCAAACCCGCGGGCTCAGGCAATCCACTCACCTCAGCCTCCCAAGGCACGGGATTACAGGCTGAGCCACCAAGCCCCGGCACATCATGACACTTACCTAGTCTTAACCAATCCCCCCTCACCCCCACCCCCACCCCACCCCCACTCCTGTGCCAAAAGACCCACCCTAAACCAGACTTCAAAATCTCAACAAATACTCCCTTTGTCTCGCTCTCTCTGAGAGCCCCTGAGGCTCTGTTGAGGCAGGGCACTCCCCTCACCATCAACAGCAGTCAGCTCAGCCTGTCTCCTAAGGCTCTCTCTCATGGTGGTATTTTGGGGAGCCAGCACTCTACACTGCCCACAGATCCCAGCTCACTCAGCCTACATGCCAAGCATCATCTGGGCAGGACTGCAGTAAGAAGGCTGCTGTTTACTGAGCATCAAGCACAGCCCAGGTACAGGCATTCTGGGGCTGGGGAGTGATTCCAGCTGTGTCGTAGCCACAGCAGCAGAGGCTGGGGCCCCTTTGAAAACCTGGGGGCTTCCAAATGCAGGCCAGGGCTCCATCTGGTGGCCATCTGTGGAGGAGAAGCTGACCCTAGCCTCAGTGCCCTGTGGGCAGTTTTCAGGAGACAGGGCCTCCCTGCCTGCCACACTGCCTGGGATGGTGTGCCTGGGTTCAGGAGTCTACCCCATACCCTGCCCACCCCTGCTCACCTCCTCCCTGAAGGGCAAAGGGGGCACAGCGGGGTCTAGGCAGAACATGTCCTCACACAGCAGGGCTCTCAGGCACAGCGCCAGGCTTTCCACATCCCGGGCCATGGGGCCCACGGAGAGCTGCACTGTGGGGCAGGTAGGGGAGCACGTGAGCAAGACAAGGAGGGGGAACTCAGACCCAGCGCGGCCTGGGGTCAGATGCTGCCCACCCCCACCAGAGAAGCAGGGCAGAGGTGAAATTAGGCCAACCCCCACCCTCCTCCAGGTCACTGAGAGGACCACAGATCTCACCTGCCACCTGTCCATAGACACAGCCCTTCAGGCCACTCTTGCTAGATAAGAAACACAAGACACTGAAAACAGGGAATGGCCGCCCTCTGCCCAACCCCTCACCCACACAGCAGCTCTGAACTCTCACGACTTTGGAAATCACGACCCATGCATGGCCAGTGGTGCTGTAATGCTCCCTCCCAGCAAAACTCTGATGAGTGAATCCCTGCCTGGAGCCCAGAGAGGCCAGAAGCTAGGCCAAGGTTACACAATGAGGGGCCCAGAAGCTCCCTCTACCTCCTCATACCTGAGGCGGTTTCCCGTGGGCTTCAGGCCACAGATGCCACAGAAGGAGGATGGGAAACGGATGCTGCCTCCGATGTCTGTGCCTAAGCCCAGGGGGGAGCCTCCAGACCCAATGAGAGCCCCTTCACCCCCTGAGGAGCCACCTGGGCTCTTGGAGGACTTCCATGGGTTCACAGTCTGGCCGAAGAGGGGGTTACTGCAGTCATAGCTGGAGAAAGCAAGAAGGGGTCAGCCCATGTCATGCTGGCACCAGTGCCTCTACCCCCACCCTACCCGCAAGACCCAACCTGAACATGGATTGGGGGACATTGGTGTGCACGAAGGGCACGGCGCCCTGAAGCTTCAGTACGCGTACCACCACGCTGTCACTCTCCGCTGGCACCCCCTCATTCAGGCTCAAGCCCAGCGTCGAGTCCTGGCCCTGGGAGGGGGGATGGGCACCAAGAGGGACATTGCTGATGAGCCAGGGTCCTCGGGAGGCCCGGGGTCCACTCCCACCACTGTCATACAGGCCAAAGCAAGGCCCACCCAGCATTCCCTCTCAAGGCCTCTGGGCCTGACACCTCCTCTTAGGACCCAGGACACAGCTGGCTGGCAGGGATGGAGGGGACAGTGGGGACCTGAAGCTGAGTCAGGGCGTACCTTGTAGGTGAAGCACTCCTTGAGGCTCACAGGGATGCCATATAGCAGACCCTGCCTTGGGGCCTGGGACAGCTGCGTCTCACAGTCAGCCAGATAGGAGGTCACACAGTTGGTCCCTTTGTTCACTTCCCAGGCCTGAAGGAGGAGGAAATGGATACAAGGTAGAGTGAAGCCGGCCTTTTTAAAAATTATGGTTAAATATTCATCATATGAAATTGGACTTTTATTTATTTATTTATTTATTTGGGGTTGAAAAAGCAAGATTTATTGAAAGGACAGAAAAACTCCCAGAGCGGGAGGGGACCTGAGGGGGTTGCCCAAAATTGGCCCTTTAAAGTATAAGGGAAAGGGTAATCAGCAACATGGCTCTGGGCTCAGAGCCCAGAGGATGACCTAGGGCCCAGCACCTACCTCAGTGGGGACATCTGGCCCCAGCCTCGTCCTGGTTGTCTTTGGCCTTCAACCCCAAGGCACAGAAAGTACACCCAAGCCCAGGACACTCAAGGGAGCAAGATACTGGCCTCAGATGCCCCCTAGCAGGGGGTGAGCTGGGAGGAAGATGACCATTGGCTCTTCCCCCACCTACTCCAAGCCACATCATTGCCCAGTGAGGCAGACAGGAACTAAACAGGGGCAGGCACCCACCTCAGGGCAGCCACAGAGCCAGGCTGACCCAGAACGCAGCATCCCAGAGCCCAGCACTCCCTCCTCTGTCTCATGCCTGGCCCAACCTGGCCCAGTCAAGCCTCCCCTTTCCCAGGAGCTCTTGAATCTGATAATCAAGTAAGGAAGAGTATGTTCAAGGGGGTAGGAGCTTGACTAAAAGGAAAGACACATTAACAATGGATTATCTGCCCAGAGAGGGCTGGGAGGGTCAGAGGGCCAGGCAAGGCTTCCTGGGCAGGAGTACCTTCTGCTCTGAGCCCTGAAGGCCCAGCCAGGGGAGCCTGCAGCACCAAGAGGCACAGAGAAGAGGGAAAGAGCCTTCCAGGTAAGGGAGCCCCACCCAAGCCAGTACACAGCACAGCACACTGAGCTCCAGACAGCCTGAGCCTGGGCCTAGGCCAGAGGGGATCCAGAGACAGGAGCGCAAGAGCAGGGATAGGAACCCAAGAGGGCCCCTGGCCAGGAGGATAGTACTTGGGCATGGAGGGAGATAGTGGTGGAGGGCCAGAGTGGCTGAAGGGAGATGAAGATAAGGGGAGAGCATGGAGATACAAGAAGGGAACAGACCAGATTTGGCGAAAGATGGGGTGGAAGCAGAAGGGAGAGTGGAATCTGGGCTGAAAGCCAGCTTTCTAGCTAAGACAACACAGCGTCTCTCACACACACACACACACACACACACACACACACACACACACACACGCATACATGCACGCGCACACGCGCGCACACGCACACGCGCACACACACACACACACACACACACACACACACAGCGCTCTGGCTTTCTCTCCCTGGCAGCCCCAGGCACTGTGGTACTACTACGGCAGTACTAACTCCAGGCCAGGTTTTCCCTACAGCCTGTGCAGAGAGAGGGAAGGAAAAGCCGGGAAGCTCTCTGGCTGGCCTTACCTTTCCCACATAGGTGAAAAGTGCAGCCTCCGGTGACAGCTCCCCACTGTGTAACTTCTGCACCAGCTGAGGCAGGGGCAGGGCCAGCAGCGCCTCTGAGTCTAGGTCTGGGTTCTGTGGGGAATGCCCTCGAATCAGTCCCCCAGTCCCCAAAGGCTGACATATCTGCAGCAGACACATGTGGCCCATGCTGCTCAGTCCCCATACATATATACCCAAGCAGAAGCTCACCGTCACATGCCAATCCGTGACACGCCCACCCACAGTTATGACACTAGAAACATGGCCCAGCCTGAGCAGGCCCTTGCCATCACTGCAGAGTGTGGCTATATCTCCTACCGAAAGCCTGCTGGAAGGGGTGTCCAGTGAGAGGCCATGCTCAGGATAACTTTTTTTTTTTTTTTGAGACAGGGTCTTGCTCTGTTGCCCAGGTTGAACTTGAATTCCTGGGCTCAAGTGATCCTCCTACTCCAGCCCCCCAAGTAGCTGGAACTACAGGCATAAGCCACTGCCTCCAGCTCCAGGCTGATTATTAAACCATTACAAATAATCACCAGCAATGGCAGCCACCTGCATGCCAGGTACCGTGCTGATGCAACCCATGTTTTGATAAAATCTTACTACCATTCCCATTGTACAGATAAAGAAATGGAGGCTCAGAGAGAGGAAATGCCTTGCCTAGGACCATAAAGGCAAACTACAGTGTGCTGTCCACCCGCTGACTGTCTACCTGCACCTGACCACACAACCCCAACCAGGGGAGGACAAAAGCCAGAGGACCCATCCTGGGCAGCTGGGTCTGTGCCTGGAGGCCACACCTGAAAGGGAAGACTTACACACTCATTCTGTAGATACAAGGTGTGACTCAAAAAAACCAGAATTTTTTTGTAGGGCGGGTCCCTTGTAGGACAGGCTTCCCCTGCTAGGTAAATGTTCTAGGAACCCATTGGCATCAGTGTGCAAGTTAGCATTGTTGTGAGAGGCTGGGTTTGGCTTCAGTGAATTTTTAGTTGGAAAGTCTTTCAGCATGTTGACCCATTTCATGATGGATGATTTAGGAGCACGTAACTGCCCACAACTGTTGACGAAAAACAGTACAATTCCCGTTCCCCACCCTCCCTGTTCACCTGATCTCACCCTGAGTGACTTTTTTTTGTTTCCCCAATGAAAAAAGTCCTCAAAGAGAAATGTTTTGTTGATATGGAAGAGGTGAAACAAAAAGCGGCAGAAGCACTAAAAGGCATCAAAATTGACAAGTTCAAAAAACTGTTTAAAGCAGTGGAAAAAGTGTCCCAATAGGTGTACAGCAGCAAATGGAGAATACTTTGAAGGTGCCTGAAATTTGAACATGTAAGAATACACGATTTTTTATAAGGAAATTCCGGATTTTTGGGGGTCCTCCCGTGTATGTATTACATGCCCGCCCTATATCAAGCACCACATAGGTATGGGGATTCAGCTGTGAACAAAAAGCCATGCCCACGTGCCCACACAGGGCAGAAACAGGGTGAGCAGATCATCCATAGGTAAATAAAATAAGATTTTAAGTTGTGAGAAGTAAAAGAAATGAAACAGAAAGCGGTGAGTGGGCGGCACGCAGGAAGGGTGGCCAGGTGGCCAGTCTCTGCAGGAGGAGGGGCATTTGAGAAGACACCTGACTGCCAAGCCCCAGGGGCTCCTGGAGTCTTGGGGTTCAGCCTGCCTGCAAACACCTGCCTATTTCCTCATCAAGGGTGTTGACCAATTAGTAAACACTGAGTTACAACCACTGCATTTCACCTTAACTGCTCCCCCGCCCCATTCTTACCAAGGTCCCTCACTGCTGCCAAACTCAACAGATTCCTGATATTTTTCCTCTCACACTTGGTCTCACAGAGGCATTCAAAGGTATTGAGTCCAACACCAGCTCTTTTCAGTTCCTCCTGCACATGGAGACACTATACTCCTGGTTTCCCTCCTGCCTCTCTGCTGCTACTTCCTTCCATCACTCATTGATCTAGTCAGTCAGCAAACATGCTATAGATACCTACCATGCGCCAAGGACTATGTTGGGGCTATGAATCTAGAGATATCCAAGACAGACAAGGTCCCTGTGTTCAGAGAGCCTACGTTCAAGAAAATAAACAGGTTAAATAATAGACAGGTCATGCAGAGAAACAGTGCTGTGTGGAAATGACAGAGCACTGGCTTAGACGGCTGAACAGGCCTGTCTGAAGAGGCCACACTTCAGCTGTGACTCGAAGGATAAGAAGGCGCCAGATGAGAGACAGGCACTGGGGAGACCTGCCCTCCTCTGGCTTTCACTCCCCTCCCCCATGCGCCCCAACTCCCCATCCCGCGGCTTCCAGATGCTCCAGCCAGCCCACCCCACAGAGCCCACAGCAGCTCCCTGGGCTATTCCTGCCGCCTGCCCACTCTCCCTGTCCTTTCCTCTGAGCTCATCACCTCCCCCACTTGCAGCCAGCTCCTTCTCTGCATCCTGTAGCCCAGACTCAGGGAGAGGGCGCTGCCATCCATCCAGGTGTTCGGAAAAGAAAACTGGTACCAGGCGCAGTGGCTCATGCCTATAATCCCAGCACTTTAGGAGGTCGAGGTGAGAGGATTGCCTGAGCCCGCGGGTTCGAGACCAGCCTGGGCAACTTGGTGAGACCACATCTCTACAATAAATTAAAAAATCAGCCAGGCATGATGGCACGTGCCTGTAGTTCCAGCTACTCGGAAGACTGAGGAGGAAGGGTCGCCTGAGCCCAGCAGTTGAGGCTACAGTGGCTGGGAGCATGCCACTGCCCTCCAGCCTGGATGACAGAGTGAGACTCTGACTCAAAAAAAAAGAAAACTGGTGTTGTTCTGGCTCCTCCCTCTCCCTCCCATCCGGCATCCAGTCAGAAAGCCCTGTAAGTAGCTCTGGAAAATGGTCGCCTCTCCATCCCCTCTACCAAGACCCTCATTGGGCCTCATCCTTTTCTCCTGAGTCACACAGGAGCCACTTAGTTGCTGCCCTGTCCAAGCCTTGTCCCTTGGATCCAATCCGGTAGAGCCCAACCTGGCCTTGGCTCTCCCCCTGAAGTCCCATCTCATCACACCACAAGCTCCAGAGCACATTCCAGGGAGGGTTCCTCTTCTAGGCTTCTCTGCACCCCTTGACCCAGACACCACTGCCCTCTCACACCCACCACACCCCAGCACAGAGGCCCTCTCCACACACACCCCTAAGCCACCCCTAAGCCTCTACACCAATGTCCTCAATATCAGGAGCACATCCTTGAATTTGTTAAACTAATACAACACTTACTTGGGATTTGTTTTTTTTTGTTGTTGTTGTTTTTTTTTGAGTTGGAGTCTCACTGTCACCCAGACTGGAGTGTAGTGGCTGCTCCTGGCCACTGCAGCCTCGACCTGCTGGGGCTCTGGCAATCCCTCCGCCTCAGCCTTCTAAGTAGCTGGAATTACAGGCACGCGCTACAACGCCCAGCTAATTTTTTGATTTATTGTAAAGATGAGGTCTCACTAAGTTGCCCAGGCGGGTCTGGAACCTGCGGGCTCAGGCAATCCACTCACCTCAGTCTCCCAAGGTGCGGGATTACAGGCTGAGCCACCAAGCCCGGCTGGAATTTGTTTTTTTAATACAAGAAGAAAAAAAATGGGTCCATAATTTCTCCCCAAACACACCACACGATTCTGTTGATATAGTTCTTTAAAGATATACAAAAGGAAGGCTGGGCTTGGTGGATCAGCCTGTAATCCCAGCACTTTGGGAGGCCGAGGTGAGTGGATTGCCTGAGCCCGCAGGTTCGAGACACGCCTGGCCAATTTGGCGAGACCTCATCTCTACAATAAATCAAAAATTAGCCAGGTGTGGTAGCGCGCACCTGTAGTTCCAGCTACTTGGAAGGCTGAGGCAGAAGGATCGCCGGAGCCCAGCAGGTCGAGGCTGCAGTGGCCAGGAGCGGCCACTGCACTCCAGTCTGGGTGACAGAGTGAGACTCCAACTCAAAAAAAATAATAATTAATTAAAAAATAAATATGAGCCAGGCTCGGTGGCTCAGCCTGTAATCCCACGCCTTTGGGAGGCTGAGGTGAGTGGATTGCCTGAGCCCGCGGGTTCAAGACCCGCCTGGGCAGCGAGACCTCATCTCTACAATAAATCAAAAAAATCAGCCGGGCATGGTAGCGCACGCCTGTAATTCTGGCTACTCGGAAGGCTGAGGCGGAAGGATCGCCAGAGCCCAGCAGGCCGGGAGCGGCCACTGCACTCCAATCTGGGCGACAGAGTGAGACTCCAACTCAAAAAAAAAGAAAAAACCACCCTGTCAATAACCATTTATAGTTTTTTTTTGCACAAAGGACTCATACAACACACACAGTACTGCATCTTGCCTTTCCCATCTCACAATGAAAATTAAAAACTTGCTTTTTTTCTGATTATATAAATATAGGTTTGTTGTAAAAAAAAATATATATATATGACTAAAAGTATGGAGGAGATGGTCAAAATCAGCAGAGAGCCCACCACATGGGGATAATTACCACCAACTGTCTTGTCATCATCTCCTCCAACCTCGCTCCTGGGCGCCCACAAAATCCCTGTGCACGGCAGCTAGAAGCCATCAACACCCTTCTTCCATCCTCAACATGAATTTTAATTCTTTCCTAAATTCTTCCCTGTTGACAGTTAATGACATAGTTGCTAACTAAGTTGTTCAGTCTTCAACCAGTATCAGGAAGTTTTCTCTTTCATGAGGCACCTCCAGGCCAGTTGGTGACCATGGGGGAAATGGATTTTGTGTGGAGAATGCTGGGAATGTCCAGATAACTTGTAACAATGTGGCTACCTGTATGTATAATTTTTCTAGGGAGGTATGCCATACCTATAAGTCAAGCATTGCCCTCCTCCATCTTTTTGTTTTCTCCTTCAGAACAACTTATTGTCCTAATTTCAGGCCCCTTGGTTTGTCTGTGTCTCTCTTCTCTTCCCTCATGGTTTGTATCACATTTGTTCTATTTGAAGATTTTGGTCATGCAGACCACTAATACCAGTCTCAGCAATAGCCATGCTCTCCTTCAATTCATCTACTGAATAACTGTTGTTGTTTGTTTTGTTTTGTTTTGTTTTGAGTTGGAGTCTCATTCTGTCACCCAGACTGGAGTGCAGTGGCCGCTCCCGGCCACAGCAGCCTCGACCTGCTGGGGCTCTGGCAATCCCTCCGCCTCAGCCTTCTAAGTAGCTGGAATTACAGGCATGCGCTACCACGCCCGGCTAATTTTTTGATTTATTGTAAAGATGAGGTCTCACTAAGTTGCCCAGGCGGGTCTGGAACCTGCGGGCTCAGGCAATCCACTCACCTCAGCCTCCCAAGGTGCGGGATTACAGGCTGAGCCACTGAGCCCGGCTTGTTGTTTGTTTTTTGAGTCGGAGTGTTACTCTGTCACCCAGGCTGGAGTTCAGTGGAACACTCACGGCCACCACAGCCTCAACCTGCTAGGCTCAGGCAATCCTTCTGCCTCAGCCTTCCAAGTAGCTGGAACTACAGGCCTGCACCACCACGCCCAGCTAATTCTCTTATTTATTGTAGAGATGAGGTCTTGCCAAGTTACCCACGCTAGTCTGAATTCCCTGGGTTAAGGCAATCCTCTTGCCTCTACAGGTGTGAGCCACCACATCCAGCTAATTTTGTTTTTAAGTAATGTGCAAGGTAGATTTGGAGAAGGCCAGGAAACAGAAAAGCGGGTCAGATCCAGTTGAAGGAAGTGGCATTTTGCAGACCAGGGGACTCTGATAATCAGGTTGTCAGACAAGTATGACAGCCATTCAGGGTAAAATAAAACTGCACACACAAAGGCACAGAGGCATAAGTAGGTGATCTATAATGTCTGTCCCAGCCATAATATCCTATTCATGGTGGGGCCTCTCTACAGTCTAGAAAAGATACCAAAACTCACTCGGGGAGGGTGAGGGAAAAATGTGATGAGTAATTATCACATGGCCAACAGAGTTACCCAAAGCACACTGTTCTCTAGAGTTGCCAAGGGTCTAGAAAAAGGTAAACAAGCCGGGCTCGGTGGCTCAGCCTGTAATCCCGCGCCTTTGGGAGGCTGAGGTGAGTGGATTGCCTGAGCCTGTGGGTTCAAGACCCACCTGGGCAGCAAGACCTCATCTCTACAATAAATCAAAAAATCAGCCGGACGTGGTAGCACATGCCTGTAATTCCGGCTACTTGGAAGGCTGAGGCGGAAAGATTGCCGGAGCCCAGCAGGTCGAGGCTGCGGTGGCCGGGAGCAGCCACTGCACTCCAATCTGGGCGACAGTGAGACTCCAACTCAAAAAAAAAAAAAAAAAAACCAGCCGGGCGTGGTAGCGTGCGCCTGTAGTTTCAGCTACTTGGAAGGCTGAGGCGGAAGGATCGCTGGAGCCCAGCAAGTTAAGGCTGTGGTGGCCGGGAGCGGCCACTGCACTCCAGTCTGGGCGACAGTGAGACTCCAACTCAAAAAAAAAAAAAAGAAAAAGGAAAAGGTGAACTATTTTGTGATGATTCAAAAGGTGCTGAGTTTCCCCCCTCATCCAGCTGTGTTCTCTTGGAACACAGTTAGTAGTCTGGGCTCCCAGGTTTGTTCAGAATCTATCAGATGGGAGCTTTCTGACTGCTGTGTTATCCCAGGCCTTAGAGGCCCTGCTTACCTCAGACGCCCCTTGCTATTCAGGGCTGGGCTGAGAAAGCTCCAGAAGAAAGGCTGCTCAGACAGTCTCAGACTCCACCCCCCTGCCCAGAGCCAAGAAAAAGGGTGCTTTAGCGGTTGGGAGAGGGGAGCTGATTCCAAGGCTGGACTGACTTCAGCTAAAACTCCTACCTCCTACCTCCCCAACACCTACGAAGCTATTGTCATGAAGACCAACACCCGTTTGATGACTGTTCAAAACCACAGAAGCTCCTCCTTCTCTTCCAGTCACTGGAAACCCAAAAGATAATTTCCGGCTTCCCCTCCTGAAAGAGCCAAGCTTTGGGATTGGAGGCCAGGCTCTCCTGCCCTAGGGAGGGTATATAAACAGCTTTTTGTATTAAGGAGCCAAAACTTTTGTCCTGGAAGATTCAGTTCTGTTTTGTTTGTTTTTTTAGTCGGAGTCTCACTCAGTTGCCTAGGCTGGAATGCAGTGGCACATTCACAGCCACCCCAGGGTCGACCTGCTGGGTTCCGGTGATCCTTCCGCCCCAGTCACGCTACCATGCCTGGCTAATTTTTGATTTATTGTAAAGACAAGGCCCTGCCAAGCTGCCTGAGCTGGTCTCGAACCCGCGGGCTCAGGCAATCCACTTGCCTCGGCCTCCCAAAGGGCTGGGATTACAGACTGAGGCACCAAGCCCAATCGAAGATTCAGTTCTTAAAAATAAATTGAATGGCATTACTCCAGAGGGAAACCATGTAGATGCTTGGAGTTGACGTGCACAAAGACCCATCCTTCTATTATTCCACAGCCCTGCCAGCCAAGTGGATTCCATGGGACCAGAGGGGAGTTCTGTGGGCAGGACTGCACAGAATGACATGGGGCCTTGGGAACAGCTGAGGGTCTCCAGGCTGAGCTGGAGATAAACACAAGGATCCCTAACAGGTACCTCCAGAGCCCAACCAGAGAAGGGGTTAGACAAGGAAGAACCTGTGTTCATGCAGGGAAGGTGGCCAGTTTGGGTTGAGCACCAGGGCCCTGCCAACCTGGCAGGAGAGAGGGAACCCTAAAATTTGGCTGATGGTGAACTTTTCAGCCAGCTTAATGACTGGAGGCTAGAAACAGATATATTTGTATTTCAATAAACGCATAGGCTGGGCACAGTGGCTCATGCCTATAATCCTAGTACTTTGAGGCTGAGGCAGGAGGATCACTTGAGATCAGGAGTTCCAGCCTGGGCAACATAGCGAGACCCTATCTCTATAAAAAATCAGAAAGTTCGCTGGGCATGGTGGTATATGCCTATAGTCCTAGCTACTTAGGAGCCTGAGGTGGGAGGATTGCCCGAGTCCAGGAGGCCAAGGCTGCGGTGAGCTACAATCGTGCCACTGCACACCAACCTGGGTGACAGAGTGAGATTAAAACACACACACACACACACACACACACACACACACACTTAAATAGGACAAATCTTGTCCCCAGGGATGATTTGGAGTAAATTCATACATTACTGACAGCTGAGACCTTAACACATTCAAGGCCATACCCTGGGCCTGGCATATGAAGCCTAGTCTCTCCTCCTGTTCTCTCTTCCCTGCTCCTTTCCATGGAAGAGTCGCTGGAGAGTGCAACTGAACATGTAGGTTTTAGTTCCGGCTCTGCCCCAACTCAAAAACCACTTGCTGAGCGTCTGCTAACCACAATTTTCTGCCTCCCACCTAGGCACAGCCTCCTGATTCCTGGCTATCCCCATCACCTGGAAAGCCTTCCCACCTGTCAGATCCCATAAACACTCAGCAAGTCTTCCCTCCCTCAGCAGGGAAGAACATCTCCCAGAGTTCAGCACTGTGGCTTCTCACTAGAGACAGTGTTTCATGAACCTGGAGGGAAAACGCCCCCGCTTGATGCACCTCTCTCTCCACCCTCAGTTCGTCTCTCCCCTGCCCCCAAACACACAATGAGATGATACAGAGGCAGCGCAAAGAGAAAAGCGTGTTGACAGACCACCCATGAAAAGGCTGGAACTAAACCTGCTCATAGAAGACGCTTGCCAGGGGCTGGGCACTCCAGCCTGGACAGCAGAAGCTGGGGAGACTTCCTTTCTAGCCTGGCCTTCCAACAACCCCCGTGCACTTGGCAAGTTTCTTTCAGGCGCCTGCTTAGGATCCAATGCACAAATCAAAGCGCTCTGAGCTCTCTGGATTTCCCGAGCCTTCACTCCGCGAGTCCACAGTCCTAAGCCCTAGCATCCCATTGGCTGTCACGCTAGCGGTTTAGCATTCCAATAGTCAATGATCTTGGCACCGAGCGAAGCTCCTCTTTGACCCAGTGTGGTTTCCACGAGCTGTGCCCGGTCCCTTTCGTTTCCTTTCCCTGGCCCTACCTGGCTCAGGAGTGCTGAGCGCGTAGGGGCGAGGCGAGGTTCCGGAAAGTCACACGCACCTGCGCCGCCCGCCCGCCAGTCCCTCCGCGCGTCCCGGCGGCTGCAAGCGCCTGGAGGAGGGGAGGGGGGCCCGGTGCTCACCGCCCCCCGCCGGACCCCGCCGTCACTGGAGCCGGAAGCGCTGCGCCGCCTTGTCCATGCGCTCCAGGCCTGCCCGCTGCCTCTGCCGCGCCCGGGCAGCCGCGCCCCGCGCCGTCCGGCGCCCGGACCAGCGCAGGGCCACGGCCGCCGCCACGAAGCAGCAGGCCAGGGCGGCCCCGGAGGCTCCCGACAGCGCGGCCCACAGCTCGCCCAGCACCATGATCTCCCGCAGCCAACGGCAGCCGGGGGCGACCGGCGAAGAGTCGGCACGCGCGGCCCCCCCGCTCCGCCGCAAAACCCGGCCTGGATCCGCCCGGGATCCGCGTCTGCCCGCGCGGGCGGGGCGGGAGGAGCGCGCTGTTGCCCGGCAGCCGACGGGAGGCCGGCGGCGTGCAACGGTCAAGGTCTAGCCCGGCGGCCCGTCTGGGATCTCGCCTCTCGTCCCCCGGCACCTGGCTGGGCCCAGCTAGCGGGCCAGGAAGAGCACCTGCTCCGTGTGGGCGCTCTCGGAAGCAGGCGCTGAGCCTGGGTTCGGCCAGTAGCCCCCGACCGGACGCCCCCCGCGCAGCGCAGAGCCCCAAATCCCGGAAGCCGCGCCCAGCCGGAGCCTCGTGCGAGACTGGCCAGCCTAGGAGACAGACTGGGCTCCCGCCCCTTATTCACTTCCGCAAGCCCTTTAGCAGCATCTTTCCTGGACCACCACGCGTCTGGGTGGGGCACCGCAGGGCGCCCACCCCTCCCCTGCGCGGGGCTTCTTGAGGAACACAGGCAGTTCCTCTGAGTGTCCACCCGATGCCCCTCCTCTTTCCCCAACCCCGAGACCATCACTTGTCCTCTCGCTCAGCCATTTCCCACAGACTGGCCTCCCCACGGTCACCTTGTCCCAGTCATAGGCTGTCCTGGATTTCTTTTCTTTCTTTTCTTTTTTTTTTTTTTTTTTTGAGTTGGAGTCTCACTCTGTTGCCCAGGCTGGAGTGCAGTGACACGCGCCACAATGCTCAGCTAATTTTTTTGATTTATTGTAGAGATGAGGTCTCACCAATTTGCCCAGGCTGGTCTCGAATCTGTGGGCTCAGGCAATCCTTTCACCTCGGCCTCCCAAAGTGCTGGGATTATAGGCATGAGCCACCGCGCCTCGCCTCTCCTGGATTTCAAGGAAATGCCAGACCAGGGGGAGTCTGGGGACCTGGCGCTCTTCATGGAGGGGATAAATTACACACACACACAACACACACGCACACACACACACACACACACACACACAACTGCTCCTCTCTAGGCCTCTTTCACAGAACTTTCAATGCTTTATCTCATTTGTTCTCCCAACAGCCCTATGAGAAAGGCATTTTGATGCTCATTTTACTGATGAGGTAACTGAGGACAAGAGGCATTAGGTAACCTCTGTGTGTGGCGCAGATGGCCTCGTGGGTAAGGAATCAAACTCGGATCTAGTCAACAGCCTGTGCTCTTAACTCAGTACTACCATTACTGCCCCTGGAAGTGAGGCACTGTGGGGTGAAGTGCAGGAAAGTGCTTTGTGCCCTGGAAACACTTTCTGCTGGCAGTGTTGAGCACAAAGGGGTTGGGCAGGGTTGGGTGGGACCTGGGTGTCTTTATCTGTAAAAGAGGGATGGTTGAGGACATATGGTACTCAGTTCTTTGTTTCTGTGATAGATCACTGAATATGATAGACTAAGTGGACCCTGAACATTTATCATAATACTATAAGAAAGAGGTAGGAGCAATCAATCCCCTTGGGTCTCCTCCCACTGTGGGAGCTTTTATGTCCTCTCACTACATCCTGCTTTAAAAAAAGAGAGAAGTCAGGCTCGGTGGCTCAGCCTGTAATCCCGCGCCTTTGGGAGGCTGAGGTGAGTGGATTGCCCGAGCCCGCGGGTTCGAGACCCGCCTGGGCAACTTGGCGAGACCTCATCTCTACAATAAATGAAAAATTAGCCAAGCGTGATAGCACGCGCCTATAGTTCCAGCTACTCGGAAGGCTGAGGCGGAAGGATCGCCGGAGCCTAGCAGGTCGAAGCTGCGGTGGCCGGGAGCAGCCACTGCACTCCAGTCTAGGCGACAGAGTGAGACTCCAACTCAAAAATAAATAAATAAATAAATACATACATACATACATAAAAAATTTTAAAAAGCGAGAGAGAGAGAGAGGCAACAGCGGTAAACTGCCAGGGGAGGGAGGAGGGGCACACAACATCAATAAAGGTACCTGATCTAAAACCAAGTGAAGTGGAGACCAAAGGGAGGCCCAAACTTTGTCTATACAATGACCACTTGTATACTAAATCCTAAATTGTACCCCACATCTTTAAAAAAAAAGAAAGATGCTGGGCTCAGTGGCTCAGCCTGTAATCCCACGCCTTTGGGAGGCTGAGGTGAGTGGATTGCCTGAGCTCGCGGGTTTGAGACCCGCCTGGGCAACTTGGCGACACCTCATCTCTATATAAATCAAAAATTAGCCGGGCGTGGTAGCGCACCCCTGTAGTTCCAGTTACCTGGAAGGCTGAGGCAGAAGGATCACCGGAGCCCAGCAGGTCAAGGCTGCGGTGGCCAGGAGCGACCACTGCACTCCAGTCTGGGCAACAGTGAGACTCCAACTCAAAAAAAAACAAACAAAAATTTAAAAAAAGAAAGAAAGAAATGCAGATTCACTATGTCTATATAATTTTAAAAAGAGGGATGATTGTGATGCCTACCTTACAGAGTTGTTTTGTTTTGTTTTGTTTTGTTTTGTTTTGAGTTGGAGTCTCACTCTGTCACCCAGATTGGAGGGCAGTGGCCGCTCCCGGCCACCGCAGCCTCGACCTGCTAGGCTCCGGTGATCCTTCCGCCTCAGCCTTCCAAGTAGCTGGAACTACAGGCGAGCACTACCACACCCGGCTAATTTTTGATTTATTGTAGAGATGAGGTCTCACCAAGTTGCCCAGGTGGGTCTTGAACCCACGGGCTCAGGCAATCCACTCACCTCATCCTCCCAAGGCACGGGATTACAGGCTGAGCCACCGAGCCCGGCTCAGGGTTGTTAATGGTGGTGCCTGACACATAGTAGGCACTCCACAAATAATTAACTGAAGGAAAGGCCCACCTATGGAGAGACTTGAATGTCAGTGGAAGAATCCTGGCCCCGAAGCCTTGAGTCAGGTGCTTGAGTATATTCAGGAGGGGCCCCAAAGCCTTGTGATTCTAAGTTCTCAGTGCAGATTGAGTGCTGTGCTGAGTGCCTCCATTCCTATTCGGCACTGATGGCCCTTTCCAAGTTTCCAGACCTCAGTTTCCCTGGAAGAGGGGAGCTGACAGCTGCAGATAATGGAAACACCAATCTGAAGTGGTTCGTGTGAGGTTACCTCACCCTATCTCCTGACTAAAAAAACGGGATTCTAGCCCTCAATCCACTCTTCACTCAATACTAGGCCTGGGTGACCTTTGGGAATTCAATTTTTCCTTTTGTAAAATGAGAAGTGTTTTTCCAGACCCTCTCTCCCTCTCAAGGGAAAAAATAATATAGTCGCGGGGAAACACCAGCCATTCCTGAGGTTTAATCACCAAGTTTGCAACCTATTGTAAGTAGGGCCAAGATTTGCTACTTTAGGGATTCTATTTATAAAGCATTTGCCGTAAAATGGCTTCTCTAAGTAGAAAACTCCCTAGGGGCATATTAAATAGGATTTAATTATTAAAAAGGATCTGAGGGTTAGGAGGGGGTTTGGAGGCCATGGCAGCAAGTCCTGGACTGAGTCTGAATGTTCAGGTCATGGTGAGTGGCCACTTCATTCCTGTGAGAGGATGCAGAGACCCTCTGGCATCCTGTGGTTCAATTCAAAAGACCTTCTCTGACCCCGCCTACCATATGATAGTTCCTTACTGTGAGCTAGGGAAACTGAAACAAACATGAGGTCCAAAATCTGGCCTGTGGAGCTTCAGGTCTGATAGGAAAGGAAAAAGATGTGCGTAGACAAAGAAATAAAACACAGGCTTTGGAGGAAATTGAGAGATCATGCTACAAACCCAAAGAGCCTTGGATTCTGAGCCCTTGGGCTGACCAGCCCTTGGGGAAGCAAGGGAGCACAGTGGTGTGGAACACGGCTCTGGATCTAGACTGCCTAGTAACCAACCCTTGTTGTGTGACTCTCTGTGACTCAGTTTCCTTACCTAAAAAATAAAGGTAATAATAGCACACCCTAATAGTCAAGTACTATTATAAGAATCAAATTAATTAATACATGTAACTCAGCCAGAGTCTAGCATATAGTAAGCAGTTCATGAATGTTAATTACTGTTGTTATTGCTTATTAGAAAAATAGAGACCAGTCAGGTGCGGTGGCTCACGCCTATAATCCCAGCACTTTTGGAGGCTAAGGTGAGAGGATTGCCTGAGGCTACGGGTTTGAGACCAGCCTGGGCAACTTGGCAAGACCTCATCTCTACAATAAATCAAAAAATTAGCCAGGCATGGTGGCACGTGCCTGTAGTTGCAGCTACTTGGAAGGCTGAGGCAGAAGGATCCCCTGAGCCCAGCAGGTCAAAGCTGTGGTAACCGTGAGCATGCCACTGCACTCCAACCTGCGTGACAGAGTGAGACTCCAACTCAAAAAAAAAAAAATAGAAACTTACAGAAAAGGGTTTTCTGGCCTAAGAAGCCCAAGCTCAGGAACCAGACTGCCTGAGTTCAAATCCTGACTCTGTATGACCCAAAGCAAAGGCCTCTATTTTGCTGAGTCCACAATACTGGGAACTTGTAGTGTGTCATGTCTGCCAGGATTTTGTGACTCCTCACAGTCTTTCCTTCAGGTGGACTTTCTTTATCAGTATTCTGGGGAGAGGCCATCATAGGCCGCAAACAGCTGAGTATTTAGGAAGAGGAGCTGAAAGAAGAAACATTAGATGTTTGGTAGAATCTCAGGAGGTGAGAAGATACATAATTTGGGGGTTTTTGTTGTTGTTGTTGTTTTTGGGTTTGAGGGGTTTTTTTGAGTAGGAGTCTCACTCTGTCACCCAGGCTGGAGGGCAGTGGCACGTTCCCGGCCACCGCAGCCTCAACCTGCTGGGCTCTGGCAATCCTTCCTCCTCAGCCTTCTAAGTAGCTAGAACTATAGGCACACACCACCACACCCGGCTAATTTTTTTATTTATCATAGAGATGGGGTCTCACCAAGTTGCCCAGGCGGGTCTCAAACCCCTGGGCTCAGGCAGTCCTCTTGCCTCAGCCTCCCAAAGTGCTGGGATTATAGGCATTAGCCACCACGCCCAGACTTTTTAATTTTTTGATGGGTCTGGGCATGGTGGCTCACTTTAGGAGGCTGAGGTGGGAGGATTGCTTGAGCCCAGGTGTTGGAGCCCAACCTGGGCAACATTTTTTTGTCTCTACAAAAAAAAAAGAAAATTGGCTGGGCTTGGTAGTATGTGCCTGTATTCCCACCTACTCAGGAGGCTAGAGAGGGAGGATTGCTTGAGCCCAGGAGTTCAAGGCTGCAATGAGCTGTGATTGTGCCACTGTATTCTAGCCTGGGTGACAGAGTAAGACCTGGAATTAAAAAAAAAAAAAATGGAGGCTGGATGTGGGTGGGCTCAGTCTTTTGTGCCTGGTATGTTGGTAGAAAAACTAAGGCCCTAGCCGGGCTCGGTGGCTCAGGCTATAATCCCATGCCTTTGGGAGGCTGAGGTGAGTGGATTGCCTGAGCCAGCGGGTTCGAGACCCGCCTGGGCAACTTGGCGAGACCTCATCTCTACAATAAAAATCAAAAATTGGCCGGGCTCGGTGGCTCAGCCTATAATCCCGCGCCTTTGGGAGGCTGAGGTGAGTGGATTGCCTGAGCCCACGGGTTCGAGACCTGCCTGGGCAGCAAGACCTCATCTCTACAATAAATAAAAAAATCAGCCGGGCGTGGTAGTGCATGCCTGTAATTCCGGCTACTTGGAAGGCTGAGGCGGAAGGATCGCCGGAGACCAGCAGGTCGAGGCTGCGGTGGCCAGGAGCGGCCACTGCACTCCAGTCTGGGCGACAGAGTGAGACTCCAACTCAAAAAAAAAAAAAAAAATCAAAAATTGGCCGGGCTCAGTGGCTAAGCCTGTAATCCCGCGCCTTTGGGAGACTGAGGTGAGTGGATTGACTGAGCTCGCAGGTTCAAGACCCGCCTGGGCAACTTGGCGAGACCTCATCTCTACAATAAATCAAAAATCAGCCGAGCGTGGTAGCGCGTGTCTGTAGTTCCAGCTACTCGGAAGGCTGAGACAGAAGGATCGCCAGAGTCCAGCAGGTCGAGGCTGCAGTGGCCGGGAGCGGCCACTGCACTCCAGTCTGGGCGACAGAGTAAGACTCCAACTCAAAAAAAAAAGAAAGAAAGAAAAACTAAGGCCCAGGCCTTAGTTACTTAACCAGTTTTACTTCACCTAGGGGCTAGTGTTGGAATCCAGCATGCCAAACTCTAAAGTCCAGCTCTGTTGCTATCCTGCGTCATTTAAATAGCATCAGTTTACCTGGGCCTCAGTTTACCTGTTTATGACATGCGATGAAGGGGTGGTTTGAATGTTCTCTGGAGTCTCTCCTCACCTGGGTGTTCTGATGCAGCCATGTACTCCTGCTCTATATGGCTAAATGACTTTGCTGTAGGACTGTTGAGTGCTGGTTCCACCAGGATCAGCCTTGTAGAGCTGTGGTGGCTGTCAGTGGTCCCTGAGCCAGGATTGGGTCTTCCCAGAGAAATTTGCGCCTACCTAAACTTTGGACCCTTTAAGCAATGCTAATCTATAAGCAGGAAACAAAAAACCAGGGGACCAGTAGATACGTTGGTTGGTTTGAAAACTTGGTCAGCATGAGCCACTGTAAATGAAGAGTTCTGTGCTCTAGCAACAACCACGTTTATCACCGCCACAACAGAGCACGGGAAAAACACTTTATTGCATCAGTTTCATTAATTTTCACAGTAGCTCTTTTTCTAGCCTGATTGCCCTGGTTAGAGCCTCCTGTATAGTGTTAAATTTGCGACTAGCAAATTTTTCACTTTACTAGTACTGAGAACTGGTGAAAATAAAATTTTTAAAATCTGAAGCTGGTAGCTGCAAACTTCTGTCGTTAAGCACAAGTGAAATGGTCTTTTCTAAATTGTCACCTTTTTCACAATACAGCTGAAAGTTGCAGATATATCCAGTATTTGCCTCTGACACCACCCTGACTAGCATTCCGTACTTTGTTTTTGTAGTCAGAGTCTCACTCTGTCGTCCAGGATGGAGTGCAGTGGCACACTCACAGCCACCCCAGCATCAATCTACTGAACTCAGGCAATCCTTCCACCTCAGCCTTCCAAGTAGCCAGAACTACAGGCGCGCGCTACCAATGCCGGGCTAATTTTGTTTTGTTTTGTTTTGTTTTGAGTTGGAGTCTCACTCCATCGCCCAGACTGGAGTGCAGTGGCCGCTCCCGGCCATTGCAGCCTCAACCCACTGGGCTCTGGCGATCCTTCCACCTCAGCCTTCCAAGTAGCCGGAATTACAGGCATGCACTACCAGACCCGGTTGATTTTTTGATTTATTGTAGAGATGAGGTCTCGCTGCCCAGGTGGATCTCAAACCCACAGCCTCAGGCAATCCACTCACCTCAGCCTCCCAAAGGCGTGGGATTACAGGCTGAGCCACCGAGCCCGGCTTAATTTTTTTTTTTTTTTTTTGAGTTGGAGTCTCACTCTGTCGCCCGGACTGGAGTGCAGTGGCCGCTCCTGGCCACCGCAGCCTCGACCTGCTGGGCTCCGGCGATCCTTCCGCCTCAGCCTTCCGAGTAGCCAGAATTATAGGCATGCGCTACCATGCCCGGCTGATTTTTTTATTTATTGTAGAGATGAGGTCTCGCTGCCCAGGCGGGTCTCGAACCCGCGGGCTCAGGCAATCCACTCACCTCAGCCTCACAAAGGCTCGGGATTACAGGCTGAGCCACCGAGCCCGGCTAATTTTTTTAATATATATTGTAGAGACGAGGTCTCACCAAGTTGCCCAGGCTGGTCTCGAACCTGTAGGCTCAGGCAATCCTCTCGCCTTGGCCTCCCAAAGTGCTGGGATTACAGGCTTGAGCCACAGGGCCCGGCTACTTTGTATTTTTATTCAGATTATATACCCAAAAAGACAGTCTTCCACAATGAGGTAAATTCACATCAGCAACAACTAGGAACAGAATTTGGAAAGATGTAAATTCACATCAGCAGTAGTGAATGAGCTAAGTAGATGTGGTAAGAGACAGCATCACAGTCTTCTTCCTTAGGGAGGGAAACGTCCAGTTCTGGTAGTTTGTGCCTTCCCAGGAGTCATCTAATTTGCTGGCATACAGTTCATAGTGTTTCCTTATGAACCTTTTTTTTTTTTTTTTTTTTTTTTTTGAGTTGAAGTCTCACTCTGTCGCCCAGACTGGAGTGCAGTGGCCACTCCCGGCCACCGCAGCCTCACCTGCTGGGCTCCGGCGATCCTTCCACCTCAGCCTTCCAAGTAGCCGGAATTACAGGCATGCGCTACCATGCCCAGCTGATTTTTTGATTTATTGTAGAGATGAGGTCTTGCTGCCCAGGCAGGTCTCGAACCCGTGGGCTCAGGCAATCCACTCACCTCAGCCTCCCAAAGGCATGGGATTACAGGTTGAGCCACCGAGCCCGGCTGATCCTTTTTATTTCTGTTAAGAATGTTGGGCCGGGCTCGGTAGCTCAGCCTGTAATCCCACGCCTTTGGAAGGCTGAGGTGGGTGGATTGCCTGAGCCCACGGGTTCGAGACCCGCCTGGGTAGGCAAGACCTCATCTCTACAATAAAATCAAAAAAGTAGCTGGGCGTAGTCGCGCGCCTGTAATTCTGGCTACTCGGAAGGCTGAGGCGGAAGGATCGCCAGAGCCCAGTGGGTCGAGACTGTGGTGGCCGGGAGCGGTCACTGCACTCCAGTCTGGGCGACGGAGTGAGACTCCAACTCAAAAAAAAAAAAAAATGTTGGAAGGGATAGTCCCTCTTCCTGATTTTATTAGAGTTTTTTTCTTAATCAGTTTATTCAAAAGTTTTTCATTTCTGTTAATCTTTTCAAAGAACTGATTTTTCTCTATTGTTTTTTGTCTGCTATTTTATTAACGTCTGCTCTAATCTTTATTTCCTTCATTCTGTTTGCTTTAGGTTTAGTTTGTTGGTGTCGTAAGGTTAGGTTATTGATTTGAGCTCTAAAGATCATGCACTTTTTTTGTTTTGTTTTGTTTTGAGTTGGAGTCTCACTCTGCTGCCCAGGCTGAAGGGCAGTGGTGTGCTCCCGGCCACCACAGCCTCGACCTACTTGGCTCAGGTGATCCTTCTGCCTCAGCCTTCCAAATCGCTGAAACTACAGGCATGCGCCATCACGCCCAGCTAGTTTTTTTTATTTATTGTAGAGATGAGGTCCTGCCAAGTTGGCCAGGCTAGTCTCGAACCCGTGGGCTCAGGCAATCCTCTCACCTTGGCCTCCCAAAGTGCTGGGATTACAGGCGTGAGCCACCACGCCCGGACACATTTTTTTTTTTTTTTTTTTGAGTTGGAGTCTCACTCTGTCACCCAGGCTGGAGTGCAGTGGCACTCTCACGGCCACCACAGCCTCCACCTGCTGGGCTCAAGCTATTTCTTCCACCTCAGCCTTCCAAGTAGCTGGAACTACAGGCATGCACCACCACGCCTGAATTATTTTTTAATGTAGAGATGAGGTCTTGCCAAGTCACCCGGGTGGGTCTCGAACCCACGGGCTCAGGTAATCCACTCACTTCAGCCTCCCAAAGTGCTGGGATGACAGGCTGAGCCACCGAGCCCGGCCTATTTGTATTTTTTTATTTTTTTGTTAGTGACAGGATCTCACTATGTTGCCGAGACTGGTCTTAAGTGATCCTCTGGCCACAGCCTCCCAAGTAACTGGGACTACTGGCACATGCCATTATGCCTGGATTGGCCACTTGTGCGGGGGTTCCGCCCCGCAAGGGTCGTGAGATGTCCTGAAGAAGAGACGGATAGGCGAAAGACAAAGATAATATACCCGGACACCTGCTTCCTGAACAGATGACAATTTAATGTTAGCTAACACAGAGCTTTTATACTGTTCGTAAAGGGGCAAGACAAAGAAAATTCCTTCACGTACATACACTCTACAAGTTACCACCATCTAGTAGTCTTAGCAATAAACAAGCCAAGAACCCTGTAAACATTCAGACAATGAGTCTTATTCATAAGGCCAAAGATGATAGTTTTAGTCCAAAGTCCCGAATTACAGTCCTTGAACTGTCTCCAGAAAGTTTAGCAGTAGTCTTCCTTCTGGGCTTTATGTCCTTCAGAGTTCTGTAATCGCCTTTATTGTCCAGGTGTCTTCGTTACTTTCCTCTTATCCTGCAGTGCTTGTTTCTAAAGAAAACTCAAAAGAAGCTTTTAGTAATGTTTCCCAGGCCCCCAAGGTTGTTTTCTGTCTTTAGCTAAGTTGTCATAAAAGTGTCTGATTAGTATATTATGAGTTCAGTGAAAACCCACTTTATAAATGTTAACTTAGCGTTTTAACTATTGAATTAAGTAAAAACCTTAAAGATAATCTTTATCCTAAGTCAGTGAAAACAGTGTTATAAATCACCTACATAACTCCTAGATAAGTGTTAGAACTTATAATGAGCTCATAATGAACTTACTATAAACTTGTGCTTCTAAAGAACCTTATGTCTAAACACTAAACGGCATAATCCTAAATCAAATAAAGAGTGAATTTACTTATATCATTTTTTACTCAAGCAATATCTAGTAACTTATAACCAAGAGAAAGAAAGCATTCTTGATGTGCTTCAGAGTTTAACCCTTGCACATGTTAGAAAAGGCCAAGCGGCATAGTGGGAAAATGGGAAAATGAACCATGACATTTCCAGGTTAGCTGTGAGTACTTCGCATAATCATGCCATCTTCTTCTTCCACAACTGCACAGCATTTCTTCAGCTGTACCAACAGCAAAGACAGAAGACAGAAGGGCCTCAGCTGCCCGGACTCGCTTTGCGGCCGGGGGTCCTCAGCGCACCTGGACTTTGTCAATCAGGCGGGCCTCCAAGGCTGGCTCCCAACACACTTGTATTTCTTATGTGAATTACTTGTTCATATATTTCTTTAACCCTTTTTTCTATTAGTTTTTATATGCTTACATGAGATTTTTATTTTATGGATCTTACTCCTTTATTATATGTCATTTGTAAATATGGTCTCTCAATTTGTCACTTTTTTTTTTTTTTTGAGTTGGAGTCTCACTCTGTTTCCCAGACTGGAGTGCAGTGGCCACTCCCAGCCACTGCAGCCTCGACCTGCTGAGCTCCGGTGATCCTTCTGCCTCAGCCTTCCAAGTAGCCAGAACTACAGGCGAGTGCTACCACACTCGGCTAATTTTTTGATTTATTGTAGAGATGAGGTCTCACCAAGTTGCCCAGGCGGGTCTCGAACCTGCGGGCTCAGGCAATCCACTCATCTCAGCCTCCCAAAGGCACAGGATTACAGGCTGAGCCACCGAGCCCAGTTCATTTGTCACTTTTTTTTAGCTGGTGTTCCATTCTGTTGCACAGGCTGGAGTGCAGTGGTACAATCATGGTTCATTGCAGCCTCAACCTCCTGGGCTCAGGTATTCCTTCCACCTCAGCCTCCTGAGTAACTGGAACAACAGGCACACACCACCATGCCCGGCTAAATTGTTTTGTTTTTTTAGAGATTAGGTCTTGTTATGTTGCCTGGGCCGATTTTGAACTCCTGGGCTCAAGCAATCCTCCTGTCTCGACCTCCCAAAGTGTCACTTTTCTTTCAACTTTATCTCTGGTTTCTTTGACTATACAGAAGTTTTGAATTTTTGTGTATTTAAATCGATCTTTTCTTCTATGTCTTCAGGTTGTTTTCATACTTAGGCAGGTCTTTGCCATTCCAAGATTATAAAATTTTCCTCCCACATTTTCTTTTAAGTTGTTTCTTTAACATATTTACTACTTGCCCCTGACAGTAAAAGATAAACAGTGTTTCTCTTCTACTCTCATGCGTTCCAAGAAGCCTGATATCATATTCTAGGGACCCATTGAGGTTTCAGACCCTTCCCCTAAATCCATCATTTGTGCTGGTGAATAAGGATAGAAATATAAAACTTTAGCCTCTTATGCTGATAGAATTGTAATAACTTGTAAGCTTTGAAGTTCTATGGAGTCAGGGGAGAAGGCAAAGTAATATTTACTGAATATCTATTAGTGCTAAGGACTGTGATAAGTATGTATATGTATTATCTCACATCTGAAAGGAAGACATAATTATACCCACTCCTTAGAAAAGGAAATTGGAGCTAGCTACATTTAAAGTGGCCCTGATACCAGAAAGGTAGTGCCAGGAGTGCATAGACTGGCTGGCTGTCTGCCCAGATGGCCCAGAGGGGCAGCAGGCTTTCTATAGCCCAATGTCTGGTTCTAGATGGATTGAGAAGGAAGTACTTGTAATCAGCAGCACTGCAGCTCTGAAACTGATTAAAGGGGGAACTGACTCAGTAATGAAACTCACAGGAGACTGACGTGCATTGCTGGGATGCCAAGCAGCTGCTTTATTGGAAAGATTAGAACTCTTGTCAAGTAGCTTAGAATTCTATAGGAAGGGAAGCACAGGAAGGGAAGTCACAGGATATTCAGCTGGTGAGTCCTCCCCTGTACAGCCCTGGAAGGATGCTTCCAGCCCCATCGTCCATCTCACCCTTATTTATTTCCTACCTGTCTTTCTCCCCCTCCCACCCCCGCCAAAGCAGGATTTATTGAGAGGACAGAAAAGCTCCCACAGTGGGAGGGGACCCGAGGGGGTTCCCCATCTTTCTTCTTTCTTTCCTTTCTGTCCAGCCATCAGACTTCATTTCATGGCCCATTATCATCATTGATCTACTCATGGACTCTTTACCTTATTCATATATTTGTTTTATCTTGTCCTCTTTCTCACTTGCATTTTCCAATGACATCATAGGCAACCATTCTACTGTGTTTATAGTGTATATCTGTTTTTGCCCTTGCCAAAATGGAAGCTACTGCTACACACACATACACACACACACATATTCTTAATTTTCTTTTTTTTTTTGAGTTGGAGTCTCACTGTGTCGTCCAGACTGGAGTGCAATGGCCGCTCCCGGCCACCGCAGCCTCGACCTGCTGGGCTCCAGTGATCCTTCTGCCTCAGCCTTCCAAGTAGCTGGAACTACAGGAATGCGCTACCACGTCCGGCCAATTTTTGATTTATTGTAGAGATGAGGTCTCGCCAGGTTGCCCAGGCGGGTCTCGAACCCGCAGGCTCAGGTAATCCACTCACCTTGGCCTCCCAAAGTGCTGGGATTACAGGCTGAGCCACCAAGCCCGGCCTATATTCTTAATTTTTAAAACTTTATTTTTAGATTAGCATACAATAAAATTGGCTTTGTTGTATAGTTCTATGAATTTTAACACATATATGTATTTGTGAAACTGCCACCACCACAATCAGGATACAGAACAGTTACAACACCCCAAAAAATCCCCCTGTAGTCACATTCCCTTCCCATCTTAACTCCCAGGCAACCACTGATCTGTTTCCCATTACTATTGTTTTGTCTTTGTTACTATTGTTTTGTCTTTTTGAGGCTGTCACATAAATGGAATCACACAGTATAGGTCCTTTTTTTTTTTTTTTTAGTCAGAGTCTCACTCTGTCGCCCAGGTTGGAATGCAGTGCCACAATCATGGCTCACTGCATCCTTGACCTTCTGGGCTCAGGTGATCCTTTTTACTCAGCCTCCTGAGTAGCTGGGACTACAGGCGTGAGCCACCACGCTCAGCTAACCTTTTTATTTTTGTAGAGACGAGGTCTTGTTATGTTACCTAGGATGGTCTCAAACTCCTGGGCTTAAGCAGTCCTCCTACCTTGTTCTCTTAAAGTGTTAAGATTCTAGGCGTAGCCGGGCTCGGTGGCTCAACCTGTAATCCCGCGCCTTTGGGAGGCTGAGGTGAGTGGATTGCCTGAGCCCGCGGGTTCGAGACCCGCCTGGGCAGCGAGACCTCATCTCTACAATAAATAAAAAAATCAGCCGGGCGTGGTAGCGCATGCCTGTAATTCTGGCTACTCGGAAGGCTGAGGCGGAAGGATCGCCGGAGCCCAGCAGGCGAGGCTGCGGTGGCCGGAAGCGGCCACTGCACTCCAGTCTGGACGACAGAGTGAGACTCCAACTCAAAAAAAAAAAAAAAAAAAGATTCTAGGCGTGAGCCACCATGCCTGACCTTAAATTTTTTAAATTTAAAACCTTTCTTCTTGTCTTTCATTGTTTTCTTGAGATCTACTGTTTTTTAGCATCTACTGATGATTCTTGCTTGAGCCTGAATCAGTTGTGGTAGTTGGTTATTTCCTAACTCAGTTATTTCTTCTACATTAATTAGTTGGCATTCTCCTGTAAGGAAGAGCTTACCCTTCTCCCCTATTAATTAATTTGTATAGCAGTACAGACTTACAGACTCTTACTTTATTCAATAAATTATAATTATTTACTATCAAAAATTGAAAGTAGTTTTTAAAAATCCTAACTCTGCCACTTACTGTAAGCCACTTTAACCTCTTGTGCCTCAGTTTCCTTATCTGTAAAGTGGAGGTAACACTAGTGACTATCTCACAGAACTATTGTGAACATAAAGCAAGTTCACTCAAGGAAAGATCTTGGAACAGCACTTCACCCACTCTAAAGGCTCAGTAAATGTTAACGCACTTTATTTTAAGAAGAGATGTATGCAATCCTACCAGTGCTTGCAGAAGCCAGTGTGGAGGAGGGTTGGGAGAGGCCAGGTGGAGGCTGAGGTCATGGACTGGAAGAGCAGGTGGATAGGAAGGGCCAGCAGGGGTGAGTCACAACAATAATAGTACGTACCTGCTCTCGGATGGGAGAGTTACTCTTACCCATTGTCCCTCAAGCAGGCCCTGGTAAGTTCCCTGATAAGTCCTCCCCAGTTAGCTGGCTCCCTTGAGCAAGTCATCTTTATGTCTTTCTTGGGTATTTTGTTACAGCCGAATGAACGGGCAAAACAGGACCTCACAGCCCCACATGGGAGAGGGAATACCACCCTCAGAAGCACCGCCATCTGCAGGGTGCTGACAGTTTACAGAGTATGGTCAGGTCCTTGAATGCAGTTTTCTGAGCCCCTTACCACTCACACTCACCTCTGAGTTTGGGGAGAATTTGTTTCCTGTGGTAAATTGATTACATAAATGACCCCAGTGGCAGCCTCCTCCCTGAATCTGTGCTTCTTGCAAAGTAATTTTGCAACTCCTTTACCCAAGAGGTAGAGTGTGGAAAGCAGTGGAAGGAATGTTGTGCTAGCTTTTAGCCTAGGGTTTAAGAGAACTGTTTTGTCTCTGTCTCCTGGAACCCTGCCACAGCCATAAGAACAAACCCAAGCTAGCCTGCCAGAAGATCAGAAACCATGTGGGGTAGAGCCTGCTCAGACCCTTACACAAGTGAGCACAGCCACGTGACTGCAGACACGTGAATGAGCCTCACCAAGCCCAACTCAGCTCAGCAGAACCACCAGTCAACCCGTACACTCAGAGAATGGTAAATGGTTGTTTAAACCACTGCTTTGGGGGTTGGTTCATTACAAAGCAATAGCTAACTGATAACTGGTATACCTCCTGATCCCCATTGCCAGGATGAGTAACTGAGGCCCACAGACAACCAGTGACCTGCCCAATGCTACACAGCCAGTGGAGAGCCCAAATGTGACTCAAACCTGGATCTTCAAGACTCGAAGTCCCTGCTGCCTCTGTGACATGGACACAGACAGCTAGACTTTATTTTTTAATTTTTATTTTTTTAGTCATAGTCTCACTCTGTTGCCTAGGCTGGAATGCAGTGCACACTCACAACCACTGCAGCCTCGGCCCGATGGCCTCAGGTGATCCTTCCACCTCAGTCTTCCAAGCAGCTGGAACCACAGGCGCACACTGCCACACTAGACTAGTTTTTTGATTTATTGTAGAGACGAGATCTCTCCAACTTGTCCAGGCTGGTCTCAAACCCCTGAGCTAAGCAATCCTCTTGTCTCAGCCTCCCAAAGTGCTGGGACTGTAGGCGTGAGCCACCACACCAGGCAAACAGCTTTAGATTAGCTTGGAAACCCACCAGGTATATCTCACCTTAAATCTGTTTTCCCCAACCTGTTTTAACCCATGCCCTCTTCAGATCAGCATGTATATGGAATGCTATGCTGTCTCTCTCCTATAATGTACTTGAAAAGGGCCAGTTGCAATGGCTCATGCCTATAATCTCAGAACTTTATCAATTTTTAAAATTTTTTATTTTATCTTATTTTATTTTTGAGTTGGAGTCTCACTCAGTCTCCCAGGCTGGAGTGCAGTGGCTTCCAGCCACCGCAGCCTCGACCTGCTGGGTTCAGGCAATCCTTCCGCTTCGACCTTCCAAGTAGCTGGAACTACAGAAACACACCACAACACCCAGCTAATTTTTTGATTTATTGTAGAGACAAGGTCTCTCCATGTTGCCCCAGCTAGTCTTAAGCCCATGGGCTCAGGCAGGTATGGGATTATAGGCGTGAGCCACCACAATCAGCCTAATCTCAGCACTTTAGAGGCAGAAGCAGGAGGACCACTTGAAGCCTGAGTTTGGGACCACCCTGAGCAACATAGCAAGACCCCATGTCTACAAATAAGCAAACGAATATATTTGAAACTGTGGGGTTAGTTTCTTTACTATTCTGTTCCTCTGTTTCCTCCTTTGTAAAATGGGGATTATTGTCCTACCTCAGTGGTTGCCGTGAGAGCGCCAAATCCTAACTACTAGACCACCAGGGAAGATTCATCGGTTATCATGATAATTAAATGGGTTAATATATATATATATATTTTTGAGTTGGAGTCTCACTCTGTTGCCCAGACTGGAGTGCAGTGGCCGCTCCCAGCCACCGCAGCCTCGACCTGTTGGACTCCGGCGATCCTTCCACCTCAGTCTTCCAAGTAGCTGGAACTACAGGCATGCACTACCATGCCCGGCTAATTTTTAGATTTATTGTAGAGATGAGGTCTCGCCAAGTTGCCCAGGCAGGTCTTGAACCCGCCGGCTCAGGCAATCCACTCACCTCAGCCTCCCAAAGTGCTGGGATTCCAGGCTGAGCCACCGAGCCCGGCTTAAATGGGTTAATATTAGTAAAGTGTTTAGAACAGTATCTAACATATAGCAAGGTCCATATCATTAAATAAAATAAAAGTGTGACTAAAATTGAGCCATAGCAATGGCAATTTTCTCAGGGACACATTCTTATTTTGATCATGAGAGCTACATATTTTTCTCTTTGATCTGGTGACATCAGTATGAGTGTTGAGTCAGCTTGTGTGCCATAAGCTCTTCTAGCCAAGATGATGTGGGAGATAACATCTCGTGGGTGGCAAACCAGTTTCTGAAAACCAGACATGCAGAAAAGCACAGGTCTCTCTTCTTGAGAAGCACTGGTGGGACAGTATTATACATTTATGTCTTATTTCACAGAGAATATATTCTTAGTAGGTTACATGTAAATCAAATCTTAACATAAATCTTTGTTATTTAAAGAACTAATCTGAATCATTCTGCAAAATGAACACTGCTTGTAAAGCAAATCAGTATTTCTTGAGAGTCATACAAAAAATTTTAACTAAAGGTGCATCAAATTTCTTTTTTTTTTTCGAGGTCTCACTCTGTCACCCAGGCTAGAGTGTTGTGGCACAATCGTGGTTCACCACAGTCTCAACCTTCTAGGTTCAGGTGATTCTCTCACCTCAGCCTCCTGAGCAGCAGGGACCGCAGGTGTGTGCCACCACACCTGGCTACTTTTTTTTATTTTTTTGTAGAGATGGGACTCTCACTATGTTACCCAGGCTGGTCTTGAACTCCTGGGCTCAAGCAATCCTCTCGCCTCGACCCTTCAAAGTGCTGGGATTGGCCGGGCATGGTGGCTCAGCCTGTAATCCCAGCTCTTTGGGAGACTGAGGCGAGAGGATTGCCTGAGCCCGGAGGTTCAAGACCAGCCTGGGCAACTTGGTGAGACCACGTAACTACAATAAATCACAAAAACTAGCTGGGCGTGATGGCACGCATCTGTAGTTCCAGCTACTTAGAAGGTTGAGGTGGAAGGACCACCCAAGCCCAGCAGGTCGAGGCTGCGGTGGTCGTGAGCGTGCCACTGCACTCCAGCCTGGTGATAAGAGTGAGACTCCAACTCAAAAAAAAAAAATGGCTAGCCAGGCTCGGTGGCTCAGCCTGTAATCCCGCGCTTTGGGAGGCTGAGGTGAGTGGATTGCCTGAGCCCGCGGGTTCGAAACCTGCCTGGGCAACTTGGCAAGACCTCATCTCTACAATGAATCAAAAAATAAAAAATAAATCAGCCGGGCATGGTAGCGCATGCCTGTAATTCCAGCTACTTGGAAGGCTGAGGCAGAAGAATCGCCAGAGCCCGGTGGGTCGAGGCTGCAGTGACCAGGAGTGGCCACTGCACTCCAGTCTGGGCAACAGAGTGAGACTCCAACTCAAAAAAATTAAAATGAAAATTTAAAAAGTGCTGGGATTACATGTGTGAACCCCAACACACATGGCCAATTTCTTTGTGTCTAAAATAAATCTCCCCACCTGGGATTCCTTCAGGGAACTCTGGTCCTTCTCTCCCTTTCCAGGAAGTCTCTCCAAGTTCCAGGACTGCTGCCACTGAACCTCAGTACAACTAAAAGTGCCCCAAAGGGAAGAGAGGTCTCCTGCCTCCCTTCATTTGGCCACTTGTCTTTGTTTTTTTGTTTGTTTGTTTGTTTGTTTGTTTGTTTGAGTTGGAGTCTCACTCTGTCACCCAGGCTGGAGTGCAGTGGCACTCATGGCCACTGCAGTCTCAGCCTGCTGGGTTCTGGTGATCCTTCCGCCTCAGTCTTCCTTCCAAGTAGCTGGAACTGCAGGCACACACCGCCATGCCCAGCTAATTTTTTGATTTGTTGTAGAGATGAGGTCTCGCCAAGTTGCCCTGGTTGGTCTCGAACCCGTGGGCTCAGGCACTACTCTCACCTCGGCCTCCCAAAGTGCTGGGATTATAGGTGTGAGCCACCACACCCAGCCTCATATCACATTTTATTTTATTTTATTTTTTATTTTTTTGAGTTGGAGTCTCACTCTGTCACCCAGACTGGAGGGTAGTGGCCGCTCCTGGCCACCGCAGCCTCGACCTGCTGGGCTCTGGCGATCCTTTCGCCTCAGCCTTCCAAGTAGGTGGAACTACAGGCGGGCACTACCACGCCCAGCTAATTTTTGATTTATTGTAGAGATGAGGTCTCACCAAGTTGCCCAGGCGGGTCTCGAACCCGCGGGCTCAGGCAATCCACTCACCTCAGCCTCCCCAAGGCGCGGGATTACAGGCTAGAGCCTGGCTTATACCACATTTTAAAAAGAAAACCAGCTGGGCTTGGTGGCTCAGCCTGTAATCCCAGCGCTTTGGGAGGCCGAGGTGAGTGGATTGCCTGAGCCTGCAGGTTCCAGACCCGCCTGGGTAACTTGGTGAGACCTCATCTCTACAATGAATCAAAAAAATTAGCCGGTTGTGGTAGCGCGTGCCTGTAGTTCCAGCTACTTGGAAGGCTGAGGCGGAAGGATCGCCGGAGCCCAGCAGGTAGAGGCCGCTCCCGGCCACCGCACTCCAGTCTGGGCAACAGAATGAGACTCCAACTCAAAAAAAAAAAGAAAGAAAACCAGAGAAAGAGTTATTGGTAAGCCAGAAAAAAATGTAAATTTCCTGGCAGATAGAAAGTAGGTGATATCAAACTAAGAAAAGGAAAAGCAGTCCAAGACAACTAAAGGGAGACAGGGTGTTCCTCAAGGGAGACCTGAGGGAAGTCTAAGCAGGAATGGGCTGTTATGTCATGGGATTATACAGAGTCCGACTTGGACTGTAACTTTGGGGCCTTTCCTTGCCCCCTTCAATAAATAAAGTTACAGTCCAGATCCAAGTCTGGAGAAATACTTTCTAAAGTGCCCAGTCTGGGAAGGGCAACCACTGAGCATTGGGGCTTGAGGGGAGCAGAACCGAGAGGAATAAAGTGACTCCGGCTCCCTAGGACAGACAAAGAAGGGGAAAAAGAGAAAAGAACAGTAGCATTGTAGCAGTTGTAGGAATTTCTTCCATCAGACCCTCTTCTCAGTCACTTTTCAATCAGCCCTTTGGGTCAGAGAAAAGGCCTGTGAGGCATTTCATCCAACCCAGGAGGAAAGATACATCATCCTTTAGGCCAATGGTTTGTTCACTCATCATTCATTCCTTCAGCTGCAGGGGCTCGAGTTCATCATACTATTCAGATCATAGCACATCACCATCATTTAGCCATCCAATCCCCTCTTATTTTATCTATTTGTTTCTTTTTATCTTTTTTTTTTTTTTGAGTTGGAGTCTCACTCGGTCGCCCAGACTGGAGTGCAGTGGCCGCTCCCGGCCACTACAGCCTCGCCTGCTGGGCTCCAGCGATCCTTCTGCCTCAGCCTTCTGAGTGGCCGGAATTACAGGCACGGGCTACCATGCCCGGCTGATTTTTTGATTTATTGTAGAGATGAGGTCTCGCCAAGTTGCCCAGACAGGTCTCGAACCCGCGGGCTCAGGCAATTCACTCACCTCAGCCTCCCAAAGGTGCGGGATTACAGGCTGAGCCACCGAGCCCAGCTGTTTCTTTTATCTTTTCTTTCCAATCTTTTTTTTTTTTTGAGTCAGAGTCTCACTCTGTCCCCCAGGATGGAGTGCAGTGGCACGCTCATAGCCACCACAGCCTTAGGCGATCCTTCCACCCCAGCTTTCCAAGAGCTGAAACCACACAGGCGTGTGCCACCGTGCCCAGCTAATTTTTTGATTTATTGTAGAGACGAGATCTTGCCAAGTTGCCCAGGCTAGTCTCAAACCTCTGGCCTCAGGCAATCCTCTCACCTTTGTCGCCCAAAGTACTGTGACTACAGGAATGAGCCACTCAGCCCGGCTATCTTTTCTCCCCAATCTTATTCCTTCTCCACCCATAAGCAACTCTCATAATTTGTTTAATGCCCATCTTTGCTTGTGTGTTCTTGTAAAACATGTGTTGTTATTTTGTATATGTGTATTTTACAGTTTTATTAAGATATAATTAGTACACAATAAACTGCACCGATTTAAAGTATACAGTACCAGCTGGGCTCAGTGGCTCAGCCTGTAATCCCGTGCCTTGGGAGGCTGAGGTGAGTGGATTGCCTGAGCCCGCGGGTTCGAGACCCGCCTGGGCAACTTCGCGAGACCTCATCTCTACAATAAATAAAAAAAATCAGCCGGGCGTGGTAGCTCGTGCCTGTAATTCTTGCTACTCGGGAGGCTGAGGCAGAAGGATCACCGGAGCCTAGCAGGTGGAGGCTGTAGTGGCTGGGAGCAGCCACTGCACTCCAGTCTGGGCGACAGAGTGAGACTCCAACTCAAAAAAGAAAAAAAGAGAAAAAATTCACAGCAGCTACATCATGGTGAAATTTTAGAGCTTCAAAGCTAAAGAGGAAAGCCTAAAAGCTTCCAAAAATCACAAGTAATCACTTACAACGGAATGAAAATCTAGTTGATATCAGCCTTATAGTCAGTAAAACATTAAATTCTAAAAAGTTATGAGTTGTGTGTTGGGTGCAGTGGCTCACGCCTATAATCTTATCACTTTGGGAGGCCAAGGTGAGAGGATTGCCTGAGCCCACAGGTTCGAGACCTGCCTGGGCAAGACCTCATCTCTACAATAAATCAAAAAATTAGCCGGGTGTGGTGGCACGTGCCTGTAGTTCCAGCTACTTGGAAGGCTGAGGCGGAAGGATCGCCGGAGCCCAGCAGGTCGAGGCTGCGGTGGCTGGGAGCGGCCACTACACTCCAGTCTGGGTGAGAGCGAGACTCCAACTCAAAATAAATAAATAAATAAATAATAAAATATAATGAGATTATGAGTAGGATCTTTAAATTCCTCAATAAAGTTTTCTGAAGTTAGGATTATGTACTTGGCCTACCAACCAAGTGATAGAGCAAAATACTTTACCAAATGTATAAGCATTCAGAAAGCTTACCGTCCATGCATTTTATATGAAAAATTACTCAAAGCAGTACTCTAGCAAAATGAAAAAGAACTCAAGAAAGAAGACACTTTTGGAATACAAGAAAGAGTAGCACCTGAGTATGATCAAGAAGTGAAAAATAAATTTTAAAAAGACCCCTTATATCTTGACGATCATAAAATTCTCCTCTGAACCTTAAATTTTTGATAACATAGGATTACATTTCCAACTCTGTGAGTCTAGTCATACTCCTTGGTTCTTCAGTATTGATTCTGCCACCCACAAGTTGTCTAACCCTGACTTAAATCTTTTTCTTCTGAAAAATGAGCAGAATAACAGTACCTCCCTCAAAGGATTGTTAGGATTATCAAATTAGTTCATCTATGTAAAGCTCTTAGAACATAGTAAATCCTCAATAAAGGTTACCTGTGGCTATTATTATTATATTTACATATTAATACTGTATTAGCTGTTTACTGACTTCCAATTTTCAAAGTTAATACATAAACAAGCACAGAAGAAACATGCACATGTACAAATTAATGTAAAAATAAAAATAAAACATGAAAAAGTAGAAAGAATGCAGGAAAAAGGAGAATATGTTCACTAACAGCTTCAATTTTTGTAAAGGAGAGTTGATATCATTTCAAATTGATATATCAAGAAATAGAGATTTAAGTACATTACTGAAAGTCTCTATAATATTAACAGGTACTATTTTTTTTTTGAGTTGGAGTCTCACTCTATTGTCCAAGCTGGAGTGTAGTGGCACGCTCCTGGCCACCGCAGCCTCAACCTGCTGGGCTCTGACGATCCTTCCACCTCAGCCTTCCAAGTAGCCAGAACTACAGGTGCGCACTACCACACCCAGCTAATTTTTGATTTATTTTAGAGATGAGTTGCCCGGGTGGGTCTCGAACCCACGGACTCAGGCAATCCACTCACTTCGGCCTCCCAAAGTGCTAGAATTACAGGCTGAGCCACCAAGGCCAGCCAACAGGTACTATTTATGGAGTTCATAATGTATGCCAAGCACTATTATAAAAGCTTTACATATATAAAGTCATTTGTTCTCACAAGGTAGATGCTGTTGTTATTTCCATTTTACAGATCATTCCCCAGAAAAATAAAATAATAATAGTATAACTCACAAAACATTAGGAAGGAAAGAGAGGAGAAAGAATGGGAGGGGACATATGTGCATGAAATGTTTGTTTTGTACAAGTCATTGAACACTGGCTAAAGTTAACAAATGAAGAAATAAAGGGTTTAAGTTGATTATTTGAAGTTATAATGATAACTATCAGCAGCAGTTAAAATAGAAATTGCAGGCCAGGCTTGCTGCTTCAGCCTGTAATCCCAGCACTTTGGGAGGCCGAGGTGAGTGAACTGCCTGAGCCCATGGATTTGAGACCAGTCTGGGCAACTTGATGAGACCTTGTTTCTACAATAAATAGAAAATTAGCCGGGTGTGGTGGTGTGTGCCTGTAGTTCTGGCTACTTAGAAGGCTGAGGCGGAAGGATCACCGGAGTCCAGCAGGTCAACACTGGGGTGGCCGTTAACATGACACTGCACTCCAGCCTGGGCAACAGAGAGGGACTCTAATTCAAAAAATATATATATATTAGCTGGGCATGATAGCACATGCCTGTAGTTTCGGCTACTTGGAAGGCTGAGAGGAAAGGATCACTGGAGCCCAGCAGGTCAAGGCAGGGGTGGCTGTTGGTAGGGATGGGAGGTTGTAGTTAAAACAACTCATCATATAAACCTCACAAACAGAGCACAGAGTTGCAACAGCCCAAAAAGCTTCACACTCTGCTTTAACAGCATTCTGTTACTAATTGTCTTACTGCCGATATCTGCTTTCCCAAGACTGCATCCCAAGGCTATGTAACTGATAATGTCCTGGTACTGACTGTCAGTGTTTGCTTTCCTAAGGCTGCATTTCAGAGACAAGTGTGACTAGTTTAGTGCGAACATCTACACTCCAAGGCCATGAGAACGGCCTTCAACACCACTGACAACTCAAACTCCCAAAACCAATTCTTGGCTCCCAATCCAAAACTTCCTAAAATTGCTTCTCAAAGCCCACTGAGCCAAGACTGGGATTTTGTAAGTGGCCTTCAAGAGAACAAAGACCGCTGGTTCCTTTCTATAGAACCAGTCACCCCCTCCCCTTCTCTTCATTTCTTTGTTTTTTGGGTTTTTTTTGAGTTGGAGTCTCACTGAGTCGCCCAGACTGGAGTGCAGTGGCTGCTCCCGGCCACCGCAGCCTCGACCTGCTGGGCTCCGGTGATCCTTCCGCCTCAGCCTTCCAAGTAGCTGGAACTACAGGCGTGCGCTACCACACTCGGCTAATTTTTGATTTATTGTGGAGATGAGGTCTCGCCAAGTTGCCCAGGCAGGTCTCGAACCCATGGGCTCAGGCAATCCACCTCACCTCAGCCTCCCAAGGCGTGGGATTACAGACTGAGCCACCAAGCCCAGCTTCTTCGTTTCTTTAATAAACTTTTAACCACCAGTGGCTTGTCTCTTCCTTCTCAGCATACATTACATTAGCCGTGAGCATGCCATAGCACTCCAGCCTAGGTGATGGAGTGAGACTGCAACTAAAAAAAAGAACAAAACTGCAAATTAAAAGAACTGTAGACCATTGCTCTGCTAAGCTGTGGTCTGGCCATGTGCTCCTATGCCGGAGACCAGCTCCAGCCGGGGTCAGGGTATCCCAAAGGTGGAGACAGCATCGGCGATTGGAGGGAAGAAGAAAGAGAGAGAGAGAGAAAGAAAGAGACTGGACTCCAGTCTAGTGCAGAAGTGATGTATGTCATTGGGAATGACAACGGGTCTTTTATACACAAAGTCAGATGTGGGAGGGGCGTCCCCCACCCACCAGAAACCTTAATCCATGAAAACTTAATCAATGATTGCCTTTAAACCCTTTTCATATGATAATCTTAAAATCCCATAACAAAGGATAACCTAATCTGTGACTGACATATTCTATAAAACTTTTTCATCCTGAGCTGATTGATTTATGCCAAGTTAAACAATTCTATAGAAGCTTAAGTATTTACTTTACAAACGAAAGTGGCCCATCCCAGAATGTTTGGAATGTGGCCCAGTCCAAAGTTCACAGCAGGCTACCTGCAAGTAACCCAGCCGCATTCTTTCAACAAAATGGCTGTCTTCTAAAACTATATTCTACAATTTACACCTTCAATAAATCCTAAGATCATGACCCAGAAGCCTGTGACCAATACTAAAGCTCTTAGATGTGACACGAGTTTGAATTATAAGTTGTGTGAAAGCCAAAACTGCAGTTTGAGGAAGAATGGGAGCAATGAGCTTCTAAAGTTAGCTTGTGTTCGTCCCGGTCTCAGAGTTTTTATGTTTTGAGCTCACAGGAGCTTAATCTGGTTAGTGCTGAGTAGAAAGGGGGAGGAAATGGGGTCAATAGCTCCCGAACGCATCCTAGTGGTCTTGGGGTCAATGGCCCTTCCTGATCCCTAACACTCAGTGGGCCTCCGTGGCCGGCTCCCAACACTCCTTGAGCTGTGGCCGGCATGTTTTCTTAGCTTTGGCCCCCTCCCCTACCTTAGAGAGGTGAACCTCTCTCCCCCCCTTTCTTCCTAACTTACTTTCTAAATAAACTATATTTTCTAATCTAAAAAAAGACAGAGAGAGAACTGTAATTTTACAGTTTGATCCATAGTGTTCAAAAGATTGTAGTGCTAGCATGGTGGCTCACACCTGTAATCACAGTTCTTTGAGAGGCAGAGGAAAAGGATTGCCTGATCTCAGGGGTTCAAGATCAGCCTGAGCAACTTGGCAAGACCTTGTCTCTACAACAAATGAAAAAATTAGGCCGTGTGCGGTGGCTCATGCCTATAATCCCAGCACTTTGGGAGGCCAAGTGAGTGGATTACCTAAGCCCACGAGTTTGAGACCAGTCTGGGCAACTTGGCAAAACTTCACCTCTACAATAAAAAATAAAAAAATTAGCCGGGAGTGGTGGCCCATGCCTAGAGTTCTAGCTACTTGGAAGACTGAGGCAGAAGGATCACCTGAGCCCAGCAGGTTGAGGCTGTGGTGGCTGTGAGCACGCCACTGCACTCCAGCCTGGGGGACAGTGAGACTCCAACTCAAAAAAAAAAAAAGATTGTAATTTAGCTGGGTGTGGTGGTGCGTGCCCGTAATTCCAGTTACTTGGGAGACTGAGATGGGAGGATCACTTACGACAGGAGCTTGAGACTACAATGAGCTTTGATCAAACCACTGCACTCCTGCCTGGGTGACAGAGTGAGATTTCATCTCTTAAAAAAAAAAAAAAGGAAAAAGAAGGAGGATAATGGACATGGTCAAACTGAGCCTCCTCAGATTGCCTTTTCCTGACTTTGTCACTGCAGAAAACCCTTGGGGTCCCATTAAACTGCAGACATGTTTGTTTGTGTGCACTTAGACACACATGCCCTGTGGGGTTGTGGAGTGACTGAAGTCAGCTGAGGTTCACCTGAGAAGCCTTCCTGGCTTAAGTGAAGAAAGGAAGAACAGTTGCAGAAAGGCCCCAACATGGGACCAAACAGGTGGCTACAGGCCCTGGGGGTGCATCTCTGACTCCTTCCTGTTGCCCGCCACCTGCAGTTTTGGACATCTGGCAGGCTTCTCAGCAACAGCTGGCACCTAAGACTCAGAACTAGGCAGTGGCCTCAAGGTCAGTGGGCCAGCCTCAGCATCGCAGGCAACCTGTGCCCCCCTGCCTGTCTTGTGAAGTACCCAGGATCCCACAAAAGATCACAGTACAGCCTATTGGACAGTCAATTGTCTACTCTGATTATTACCCTCCCCTTTTCCTTTGGGCAGCCCCCAGATGTCCAGACCCAATCCCAGGCTCTGGCAACCACTGATGTGTCCAGTCCTACACTTTGGGCATGGAAGTAAGTAAGCAATCTTAACTGAGCACTTTTACGTGTTAAGCACATCACAGACATTCTCTCATTTCCTCTCATCAGTTCTATAACATAGGAACTATATTTATTTCCATTTTACAGATGAGGAAACTGAGGTTAAGAGAGTGAAACATCTAATTGGCCATCCATTTTCACTGATACTTTATCTCTCTACAGGGTTCTGTAGTTATGTTTTACCTTTTTCCTTTTCTTCTTTTTTTGTTTTTTTGTTTTTTTGAGAGAGTAGGATTTATCGAGAGGACAGAAAAGCTCCCACAGTGGAAGGTGACCCAAGGGGGTTGCCGTTTTTTTTATTTTTTGAGTTAGAGTCTCACTCTGTCACTCAGGCTGGAGTTCAGGGGCACCATCGCCTCCTGAGTAGTTGGGACTATAGGCACACCACCATACCTGGCTGGTTTTTTTTTTTGGTTTTTTGTGTGTGTCTTTTTTTTGGTAAAGAGAGACTCACTATGGTGCCCAGGCTGATCTCGAACTCCTGGGCTCAAGCAGTCCTCCTGCCTCGGCCTCCCAAAGTGCTGGGATTACAGGCATGAGCCACCATGCCCAGTCTTTTCTACCATTTAATCCTAAGAATACTGTGGCTCAGAAAAGGGAAGTGACTTGACCCTAGTGGCATACAGCTGAGAAGTGGCAGATAAGAAATAGAAGCCATGGCCAGGCGCAGTGGCTTAAGCCTGTAATCCCAGCACTTTGGGAGGCCGAGGTGAGAGGACTGCCTGAGCCCACGGGTTCAAGACTAACCTGGGCAACTTGGTAAGACCTCATCTCTACAATAAATCAAAAAATTAGCTAGGCATGGTGTTGCGTGCCTATAGTTCCAGTTACTTGCAAGGCTGAAGCGGAAGGATCGCCGGAGCCCAGCAGGTTGAGGCTGCGGTGACCAAGAGCAGCCACTGCACTCCAGTCTGGGCGACAGAGACTCCAACTCAAAAAAAAACAGAGAGAGAGATGCCAGTCATGTGACTCTAAAGCCAGACTCCTCTTCTCCATAGCCACCTCCAGCTCTAGGGTCACTAGTAAGGGGCATCTTCTTTACCTAGGGCTCAGACGGGTTGGTCACCTTGTGGTTCTGAAAGCCAAAGGGCCTAAACTTCAGCACACCTTGTTTGCATGGCACAGATGCTTGAAAGAAATCAAACATAGTATTTTTGATTTGCCGGGAGCAGCCACTGCACTCCAGTCTGGGCGACAGAGTGAGACTCCAACTCAAAAAAAAATAAAAAATAAAAATAAACGTCCACTGGATCCTGAAGTATAGGTAGGATAAGGACTGGCCAAAAGAAGAGAGAAATGGGAGAGATGCCAATGACCTCCAGCTTGAGTCAGCTCTCAAAAGAAACCGGGCTCAGTGGATCAGCCTGTAATCCCAGCACTTTGGGAGACTGAGGCGGGTGGATTGCCTGAGCCCATGGGCTTAAGACCAGCCCAGGCAACTTGGTGAAACCTGGTCTCTACGATAAATCAAAAATTAGCTGGGCGTGGTAGTGCATGCCTGTAGTTCCGGCTACTTGGAAGGCTGAGGCGAAAGCATGGCCTGAGCCCAGCAGGTAGAGGCTGCGGTGGCTGTGAGTGTGCCACTGCACTCCAGCCTGGGCGACAGAGTGAGACTCCTACTCAAAAAATAAATAAATAAAAGAGACCTCAGAGGCCATTTGAGGTGGAACCTTTAAGAGGTGATTGGGTCATGAGAGCTCTGCCCTCATGAATAGATTAATTCATAGATTAGGGGATTCATGGAAAATAGGTTATCACAGAAATTAGTTATCACGAGAGTGAGTCTGGCATAAAAGCCAGTTTGCCTCATGCTTTGGCCCCCTTGCTATGTGATCTCCTGTGCTACCTCAGGACTCTGCAGAGAATCCCCACCAGCAAGAAGGCTCTCATCAGATGGGGCACCTTAACCTTGGACATGCCAGTCTCCAGAACTGTAAGAAATAAATTCCTTTGCTTTATAAATTACTCAGACTCAGGTAGTCTGCTATAGCAACAGAATACAGACTAAGAAAGAAAATTGGTACAAACAAGTAAAGTTCCAGCCTGGGCAACATGGCAATACCTCATCGCCTCAAAAAATCATCTGATCATGGTGGTGTGTGCCTGTAGTTTCAGCTACTTGTAAGACTGAAGAAGGCTGAGCTCAACAGGTTGTGATCATGTCACTGCACTCCACTGCATGCCAGCCTGGATGACAGAGTAAGACTCTGACTCAAAAAGAAAACAAACAGAAGAAGAAGTAGGGTTGTTGCTAGTAGTAAACACCTGAAAATGTGGGCCAACTTTGGAGCTAAGTAATGAGCAGAGGCTGGAAGAATTTGGAGGAGCAGGCTAGAAAAAACCTGCATTGCCATGAGTGGAGCATTAAGGGAGACTCTAGTAAAGCTCAGAAGATGACAAGAAGACTACTTCTTAGAGATTGTTTAAATGGTTGTGACCAGAATGCTGATAGAAATGTCAACAGTAAAAGCCATTCTAATGAGATCACAGGTGGAAACGAAGAACAAGGTATTGGCAACTGGAGTAAAGGAAATCCTTGTTATAAACTGGCAAAGAATTTATTTAGATTATGTCCATGCCTGAGGGCTTTGTGGAATGCAGGGTTTAAGAGCAATGAATTCAGGTACCTGGCAGAATAAATTTATCTAAGCAGCAAAGCATTCAGGCTGCTGCATGGCTCCTTGTAACCACTTACAATAAGCTGGGAGAGAGGGAAAAAGTGACTTAAGGATGGGATTCATAGGCTCATCCCTATAAATCCGGCACCTTTGGGAGGAGGCCAAGGTGAGAGAATTGCTTGAGCACAGGAGTTCAAGACCAGCCTAGGCTATATAGAGAGGCCTTGTCTATATAAAAAGTAAAAAAATCAACCAGGTGTAGTGGTACATGCCTATAGTCCCAGCTACTTGGGAGGGTGAGGCAGAAGGATCACCTGAGCCCAGGAGGTTGAGGATACTACTGTGAGCCCTGATCGTGCCACTGCATCCCACCTGGGCAATAGAGTGAGATACTGACTCAAAAAAAAAGATAGAGTTTATATTAAAAAGGAAAGCAAAGTGGAAATATTTCAAAAACTCTCAGCCTGGCCATGTAAAGAAGTGTGTTTGGGAGAGGAAACCAAGGGTATGCCCCAGCAACCAGTTTCCAAGAGATTAGAGGCCGGGCATAGTGGCTCATGTCTATAATCCCAGCACTTTGGGAGGCTGAGGTGAGAGGATTGCCTAAGCCCAGAAGTTTGAGACCAGACTGGGCAACTTGGCGAGACCTCATCTCTACAATAAGTCAAGAAAATAATCCGGGCATGATTGCACATACCTGTAGTTCCAGCTACTGGGAAGGCTGAGGCGGAAGCATCGCCTGAGCCCAGCAGATCAAGGCTGCAGTGACCGTGAGCATCCCACTGCACTCCAGCCTGGGTGAGAGTGAGACTCCCACTCAAAAAAAAGAGAGATTAGAGATTAGGATAGATAGAAGTGATTATCAAGAAAATGGAAGGAAGAACCCAAAGGCATCTGAGAGATCTCTGAGGCAGCCATTCCCATCACACCCCAAAGGGCTGGTAAAGCAGAATGGATTCAAGGGACTGGCTGGGGTACCCTCCACTGGCTTGCTGCCCAGTCATAAACCCCTCTTGGAAGTCTATGAAATTGCCTATATAAAATTAATATAAGGTCACGGAATAAAAGCTATGGAAAAGACCTGAGTCCTGCAAAGTTGAAGGCACAGTTAAAAATTAACAAATCTGTTATTATTTTTTTCTGAGTCAGAGTCTCACTCTGTCGCCCAGGCTGGAGTGCAGTGGCATGCTCACAGTCACCACAGCCTTGACCTGCTGGGCTCGGGTGATACTTCTACCTCAGCCTTTCGAGTAGCTGGAACCCAAGCATGTGCCATCATGCCCAGCTAATTTTTTTACTTACTGTAGAGACAAGGTCTCACCATGTTGCTCAGGTTGTTATCAAACACCTGAGGTTAGGCAATCTTCTTGCCTTCATTTCCCAAAGTGGTGGGATTACAGGCATGAGCCACCGTGCCTGGCCAAATCTGTTGTTTCTAAATTGTTCTAAGCTTGTATGCTTCCTTGCATGATTGCTCCCACATAGTCACTTCAATAGAGAGCAGTCATGAATAATTATCTTCATGTCCTGACCTCCAGAGAAAGCTGCCCCAAGACTGATGAACTTTTATGTCCTCTTAAACAACAAGCCTTAGGTCCTGCAGACCTCCATGATAGTATTCAAGAGTTTGATTGGCCTCCCACACAACTTTCTGTACAGATACAGGCAGATGTAAGTGGTAACCAGTCATTGTACCCTAGGTTGCTTCTCTATCATGGCTTACTGCCCAGGAGTCAGGCACTGGGCATCACAATACTTGTAACTTCCCCAAGTGCTAAAACCTCTTTGAGATATATTTCAGACTTTGCATTTTGGTGACCAACTAGCCCCACCTGGATCTATGACCTACACCAAGGAGCTGACTTCCCGGTCCCAGCCCTCCACCAGTTCTGTGCAGGTAGACAGTTTCAACACCCTATAACTTCATCCCCAATCAACCAGCAGTGCCCTTTCCTGCTTGCCAAATTATCTTTTAAAACTGAAAGGATGAAATGCCAAAATTGAATGATTTAATGAAGTAACCTTAGCTAAAGTGCAACCATTTTAGCATTGCTTAGCTTTGTCATGTTTTTCTTGTAGTTCACTTTAATTTTAATTATTAAATTATTTAATTTTAATTATTAAAATTATTAGCCAATGACAGAACCACTTCCCAAGAGATAGCTATTGATAATTTTTTTTTTAAGTTGGAATCTCTGTCACCCAGCCTGGAGTGCAGTGTCACATTCATGGCCATGGCAGCCTCAACCTGTTGGACTCAGGTGATCCTTCCACCTCAGCCTCCCCAGTAGCTGGAGCTACAGGCACATACCACCATGCCTGGCTAATTTTTTTTAAAAAATTTATTGTAGAGATGGGTCTCACCAAGTTCCCCGGGCTGGTCTCGAACTCGAGGGCTCGGGCAATCCTCTCACTTCAGCCTCCCAAAGTGCTGGGATTATAGGCGTGCGCCACTGCACCCAGCATGCTATTGATAATTTACAACCTCCTTCCCCAAGCCTGCTTTGTAATGTTTACTCTTTACTCCAAGTTTATCTTTTAGCCATAAAGATCAAGCTACTTGGAAGGCTGAGGTGGAAGGACCACCTCAGCCCAGCAGGTTCAGGCTGTGGTGGCCATGAACGTGCCACTGTGCTCCAGCCTGGGCAACAAAGTGAGACTCCAATTAAAAAAAAAAGAAGAACTAGGATGACCTAATCTATTGTAGGCAGCCCTTCATGACTCATGTGACACAAACAGACCTCATCACATAAAGCAGCCCTTTGTGACCTATGTGACACAAACAGACCCTATCACCATGGCAACAATCATGTGACTGACCCACCCATCTGCCTGCCATCTATCATAGTGATGACAGTACCTGTGCTTACCTGTCCCTTCGTGAGGATGTAAAACAGATGACCACCAATCACCTTACAGACCTACCCCCACCTCAAAGGGAAGGTTTCAAAAGCATTCAACCTCTAGCAGCGGCTGCCATGCTTTTGTTTCCCTAAGCTTTGGTTCCCTCCCCTTCCTTGGGGAGGTGAATCTCCTTTCTCACTCTCTCTAATCTACTTTTTTTTTTTTTTGGAGTTGGAGTCTCACTCACAACCACTGCATCCTCAACCTGCTGGGCTCAGGCAATCCTTCCACCTCACCCTTCCAAATAGCTGGAACCACAGGTGTGTACCACCACGCCCAACCAATTTTTTAAAAATTTATTGTAGAGATGAGGTCTCGCCAAGTTGCCCTAGCTGGTCTTGAACCCCTGGACTCAGGCAATCCTCTTGCCTTGGCCTCCCAAAGTTCTGGGATTATAGACTTGAGCCACCGCACCCAGCTGGTCCAGGTTCTTGACTTTGCCACAGGAAAGAATTCCAGAGCAAGTCCCTAGGCTGATGAGCAAGGGAAAGAGTATACCAAGGTGAAAGGTCATACTTAAAGGGAAAGGGAGCGAGGACAAGAAGTCTCAAGAGGAGACCTGCCACAGGAAGGAAAGATTGCACTCCAAGGGAAGAGAGTACAGACAGCCCCAGAATAAGAACTGTTCCAAGGGAAGTTTGATGACTGGCTTTTATTTCATCTACTTTTAGGGAGATGATTGGCGAGATCTGTCTCTACAATAAATCAAAATAATTAGGCAGGCATGGCAGCATATGCCTTTGGATCCAGCTACCTGGAAGGCTGAGGCAGAACGATCACCTGAGCCCAGCAGGTTGAGGCTGCAGTGACTGTAAGTGTGCCATTGCACTCCAGACTGGGTGACAGAATGAGACTTAGACTCAAAAAAAAAGTGAGGAATTTGGCCAGGTAAAGAAAACAAGTCAGAGTTTAATCATCAGCAGATATCTGCCATAAGGGGGCGGCCACCGCAAAAAGCCCCTACTAGGGCATTGCTGAGTAGAAATGTGGGGCCAGAAAAGCCACAGAGAGCCCCTATTAGAGTAATGCCTAGTACAGCCACAGAAGCAGGGCCCCTACTGGGACCCCAGAACTGTAGGGCCACCAGTATGCAGCGCCAGCCTGAGAATCCAACCACAGAGAACTGCTGCATAGGCAGAGCCCAACAAAACCATAGGGGCAGGACTTTCCAAGCTTTGGGGGGGGGTCTAAATCCCCTAGTATATCCAGGAGGTGGCACATGAAATGAGATACCATTCTGAAGCTTTAAGGTTTAATGTCTTTCCCTGTTGGGTTTTTGTTTTGTTTTACTTATTTGTAGCCTGTCACTCTTTTCTTTTTGTCTAGTTCTCCCTTTTGGAATGGGGATGTCTGTTCCACCAATGTACTTTGGGAGAAGATAACTTGTTTTCACAGGCTAATAGCTGGAAGGAATTTGCTTCAAGGTGAATTGCACCTTGAGTCTCATTCATATCTGATTTAGATAAGACTTGGAACTTTTTTGAGCTGATGCTGTGACAAATTAAAACTTTGCAGCTATTAGAATGAAATGAATGTATTTGTTGTGAGATGTACATGAGTTTTGAGGGGTCAGGAGTGGAATGCTATTGTTTGAATGTTTGTCTTCTCCAAAACTCATGTTGAAGCTTAATCCCCAAAGTAATAGTATTAAGAGTGGGCCTTTCAGAAATGATTGCTATGAGGGCTCTGCCCTCATGAATGCATTAATCCATCCATGGATTAATCCATTCATGGATTGATAGGTTAATGATTCATGGGTTATCATGGGAGTTAGTTATCACAAGACTGGGTCTGTTATAAAAACCAGTTTGGCCACAGTGGCTCACACCTGTAATCCCAGCACTTTGGGAGATAGAGGTGGAGGTGGAGGTAAGAGGATTGCCTGAGTCCAAGGATTCAAGACTGGCCTGAACAACTTGGCAATATCTATCTCTACAATAAATCAAAATAATTAGCCAGGCATGGCAGCGTGTACCTGTCGTTCCAGCTACTTGGAATACTGATAAGGAATGATTGCCTGAGCCCTGCATATCAAGGCTGCAGTGGCCATCAACATGCCACTGTACTCCAGCCTGGGCAACAGAGTGGACTTCTACTAAAAAAAAACAACTAAAAGTCAGTTTGACTCATGCTCTAGCCCCCTTGCCACTTGATGTCCTGTGCTCACTTGAGACTGCAGAAAAACCTCCTCGCCGCAAGAAGGCCCTCACCAGATAGCACTCCTTGACCTTGGATTTTGCAGCCTTCAGAACTGTAAGAAATAAATGCCTTTCCTTTACAAATTGCCCAATCTCAGGTATTCAGTTATGGCAACAGAAAATAAACTAAGCCACATATATATGTGAGGTCATGTGGTATTTATTTTTTTGTGACTGGCTTATTTCATGTAACATAATGTCCTCCAGGTTCATCCATATTGTCACAAATGAAAAGACTTCCTTCATTTTTTAAGGCTGAATAGTATTCCATTATACATATATTTAACATATTTTCTTTATCTCTTCATCTGTTGAACACTTGGGTTGATTCCATATCTTAACTATTGTCAAGAATAATGCTGCAGTAAACATGAGTGTGCTGATAATTTCTTCAATATACCGATGTAATTTCTTTGGATACATACCCAGAAGTGGGATTGCTGGGTCATATGGTAGTTGTAGTTTTAATTTTTGGAGGAACCTCTGTTTTCGTCCAGTCTAACAAGTCAGCTGCTATCTCTTGCAGTCAATCAAAATGAGAAGCAGAAACTGGGAGAAAAAGGGGTTTAATTTCTGCAACCAGGTTACAGGGAGACAGGTCAGCACCATTACAAAAACTCACTCAAAGCAACACATACTTATTCCAGTATTTATACCCCAAATTCATAGCCCTTCAACCACCCCAAGTTCAAAGCCTATGTGTAGTTTCAGCATGTCTCAGAATTTTCTGACAGCGAAAGTCTCCTGGTCATATTGACATTTTTAGATAACATTCTGGAATTTACAACATATTTTTTTACAGTTTTCAAAGGAAGGGGCAGACATTTCCAACATTTAGAAGGAAGGGAAAGTCACATTTAGCATCTTAACATTTAAAATGATGGCCTTCAATTGTTTTATTATTTTATTTTTATTATTTTTTGAGTTGGAGTCTCACTCTTGTCACCCAGGCTGGAGTGCAGTGGTATGCTCACAGTCACTGCAGCCTCAACCTGCTGGGCTCAGGCGATTTTTCTGCCTCAGCCTTCCCAGTAGCTGGAATTCAGACGCATGCCACCACGCTCAGCTAGTTTTGTGTGAATTATTGTAGAGACGAGGTCTCACCAAGTTGCCCAGGCTGGTCTCGAACCCATGGGCCCACGTATTCCTCTCACCTCGGCCTCCCAAAGTGCTGGGATTATAGGTGTGAGCCACCGCATCTGGCCTACTCTCTTTAATTAAAATAAGGAGCTGGTCTAGACCTGCTGTATCAGTCAAGATAGCTTAAGTTATTCTTCAGTAACGAACAACAACACAAACTCTCAATGGCTCAACATAACAGATGTCTCACCATATGTCTAATGCAGGTCCACAGGAGGCTCTGCTCAACAGTTATTTGGGTACATACGCTGATGTCATCTTCATCTCAACAAATGTCTTCTAATCATGGCAAATCTCACACTATCTTTTTTTTTTTGTTTTGAGTGGGAGTCTCACTCTGTTGCCCAGGCTGGAGTGCAGTGGCATGCTCACAGCCACTGCAGCTTCAGTCTGCTGGGCTCCGGCGATCCTTTCGCCTCAGCCTTCCAAGTAATTAATTGGGACTACTGGCACACGCTACCATGCCAGGCTAATTTTTTATTTATTGTAGAGATGACATCTCACCAAGTTGTCCGAGCTGGTCTTGAACCCGTGGGCTCAGGCAATCCTCTCACTTCAGCCTCCCAAAGTGCTGGGATTATAGGCATGAGCCACCATGCCTGACGTCGCACTATCTTTCAAAGCTTCCTCTCAAAGACAGACACCACTTTCACTAGCATTTCATTGACTAAAGCAAGTCACATGGCCATGCCTACTTACAGAGAGAATGGGGAAGTCAACCTTACCATGCACCCAGAGGAGAAGTAATTAGGTATTTGTGAGAAGTTCTAATGTCTGTCATATCCACAAAACTATTTCATGACCACTAATGAATCATGATTGTGAACCATAGTTCAGAAAACACTCATTTAAAGATTTCTTATGTTAACCTGCAATCTGGCTTACTGCAGCTTCCTTCTGATGGCCTCAGCTCTGCCTCTGGGAACATTCAAAAAACATCTCCCTCTGTCTTAGAATAGGCCTATTTGGAGGCCTCCTCTTCCCTAAGTCTGCACTTCTCTTGGGGTAATACTCCCAATTCCCCTAGAATGGAACTTTCTGTTTCCTCTCCATCCTGGTCACGTTCCTAAGCCCCAACAGAGTTTGCCAATATACTTCCTAAAGTGTTACCTCAAAAGATGGTCTGAGCCAGGCACAGTGGCTCTTGCCTATAATCCCAGCGTTTTGGGAAGTGGAGGTGAGAGGATTGCCTGAGTCCAGGGGTTCAAGACCAGCCTGGGCAACTTGGCAACTCTACAATAAATCAAAAAATTAGCCAGGTGTTGGGGCATGCACCTATAGTTTCAGCTACTTGGAAGGCTGAGGCGGAGGGATCACCTGAGCCCAGTAAGTCGAGGCTGTGGTGGCCATGATCACGCGACTGCACTCCAGCTTGGACAACAGAGTGAGACCCAACTCAAAAAAAAAAAAAAAAAAAAAAGGAGTAGTAACTTGGAGTTCAACACTTCCCATTTACATAGAGAGATGAGGGCTGAGTAAGCTTTGCGAAAGAACTGGCCTTCAGATGCATTTTCTGTTGAACCAGTTATTAATTTCCTCATTCAGCAAATGCTATTGATAATCACATTCCCAGTGGGAGTCCCATGAAATCTGATCAGGTTGTTTTCCAGCTTCAAACTTTTTTTTTTTTTTTGAGTTGGAGTCTCACTCTGTCGCCCAGACTGGAGTGCAATGGCCGCTCCCGGCCACCGAAGCCTCGACCTGCTGGGCTCCGGCGATCCTTCCGCCTCAGCCTTCCTTCCAAGTAGCTGGAACAACCGGGCTTGTTGGCTCAGCCTGTAATCCTGCGCCTTTGGGAGACTGAGGTGAGTGGATTGCCTGAGCCTGCGGGTTCGAGACCCACCTGGGCAACTTGGCGAGACCTCATCTCTACAATAAATCAAAAATCAGCCAGGCGTGGTAGCGTGCGCCTATAATTCCGGCTACTTGGAAGGCTGAGGTGGAAGGATCGCCGGAGCCCAGTGGGTCGAGGCTGTGGTGGCCGGGAGCGGTCACTGCACTCCAGTCTGGGCGACGGAGTGAAACTCCAATTCAAAACAAACAAACAAACAAACAAACAAAAAACCCAAGTAGCTGGAACTACAGGCGCGCGCTACCACGCCCGGCTAATTTTTGATTTGTTGTAGAGATGAGGTCTCGTCAAGTTGCCCAGGCGGGTCCAACTTCAAACTCTTACAATGGCTACTAATTACTCAGGAAAAAATACCCATTCCTTCAAGTGGCAAGGTCCTTGGTAGCTGGTTTCTGCCTGCTCCCCCAGTCTTGTATTTCACCACCATTCCCTTTGCTCTATACTGCACCATACTACACCTCTTTCAGGTACTGGAATGCATTCTTTCATGCTTTAGGAGCTTCACATTCACACAACCTGTTCCCTTTACTGGAGCACCCCTCACAAATACTTCTCTGTCTCCCTAATCTAACTTCTCTTAATCCTTGGCACTGTTAAAATATTCTTCCCCAGTCGGGTATGGTGGCTCATGCTTATAATCCCAGTATTTTGGGAGGCTGAGGCAAGAGGATTGCTTGAGCCCAGGGGTTAGAGACCAGCTTGGACAATTTGGTGAGACCTCATCTCTACAATAAATCAAGAAAAATTAGCCAGGCGTGGTGGCACTTACCTGTAGTTCCAGCTACTTGGAAAGCTGGGGTGGAAAGATCGCCTGAGTCCAGCAGGTCGAAGCTGCGGTGGCCATGAGCATGCCACTGCACTCCAGCCTGGCTGACAGAATGAGACTCTGACTCAAAAAATAAAAAAAAAGGAAAAGAAATTCTTTCTCCAAGTTAGGTTGGGTCTTCGGGTAATATGCACTCTACACTTCTCTTAAGTACTTTGCTCATTTGTAATTTACTTATAATTAATTTTAACTTGTAGTTACTTGTCTGTCTTGCCCACTAGATTGTACATCCCATGAGAACAAGGACCTTGTCTTTTCTGTTCGCTATTCTATCTAATGTCTAAGATTAGGCCTAGCACAAAGGAGGTACTCAAATATGTACTGACTATCAAATAGAGGCCAAGCACATTGGTGCTTGGAGGCTGAGGATGCAAAGATAAACGCTAGCTTCCTGCCCTGAACAATTCTCAGTCTGGAGATGGGGTAAAGGAGAACAAGTGACCATAAGAAGTGCTATATTCGTAGCATACACAGAGGGCTGGGAAGCACAGAGGAGGGACAATCCTGTCTGCTTTAGAGGGATTAGGAAAGGCTTCCAGAGGGAGCGAAAATTCGGGCTAGCAAGAAAGCACAGAGGGAAAATGGCATTTAGACAGAGAAGACAATGTGTCATGACACAGAGGCATGAGGAGGGAGGTTATGCTTGGTGTTAGGGTACGTAGGACAGGGTGAGGGTGGAGAGGCGCAGGGAGGCGCACAGCACCGCCGCGGCTGGCAAGCTGGAGGTGCACGCTGGGAACCCAGAGATTGGAGTAGATCGCAAAGAATTGTGACACACAAAAAGATTAAGAAAGAAAACTTTATTTAAAAGTAAATTAGAGAGTGAAAGAGAAGGAAGAGAGAGGATTCACCTCCCCAAGGTGGGGGAGGGGGACCAAAGCCAAGAAGCATGGTGACGGCCATGACTCAAAGAGCATGTGGCCACACCAGACTCTAGCAAGGCAATGGCCGCTAGTTGCTTGTGGTTGAGTCCTTTAAACCATTCCCCTAGATGGCGGAAGATCATTAGGGTGATTGGGTGGTGGTCTGCTTCCACATCATCACAAAGGGGCAGGCAAGCGTAGGTACTGATGATGTCAGGTGACGGACAGCAGGCAGATGGGTTGGTTAGTCACATGATTGCTGCCATGGTGGGGCTTATCTGTGTCACATAGTTCACAGGGCTGATTAGGTTAACACCACCCCCCCACACCCCTCCCCCGGGGCGGGGGTGATTCCTGCAATAGACTTGTTAGACATTTGCAATTCACAAATTCCTTGACCAAAGGTGGGGTGGTCATTTGGGCCCTCCTGATCTTGTATCTGAAGATTTGCCTAGGGAGGGATGGGATAGGCTGCTGTTTGTCCTGCAGTAGAATGTCTGAATGCTTTCTAATGGTTACACTGAGGCAAAAAGACTAAAGAATAAGCTAAGTTTCTTCTAGGTTTTTCTAGGTACCTTTCCCTTGGGATGTACAAAGAATCTGTGAGAAAAGGGAACAACAGGGGCTGGCGGAGATGAAACAGAATCAACAACCAGGGACCAGGGCAAGAGTTTGGACTTCATCCTGCCAGCAATGCAGAAAGAACCAAGGATTATAAGCAAATAATAGCAGTTAGATTTGTATTACTTACTAACTAAGATGTGTTAAGATTTTACTTATTTACTTAACAACCCCAAAACTCAGTAGCTTAAAACAACCACCACTTTATTTGCTCATGATTCTGGGAGTCAGCAATTCAGGCTGGTTTTGGCTGGGGTCACTCGTGTAGTTTGGGTCATCTAAGTGCTCACTTGAGGGTGGAAGGTCTAGGATGGCTTCCGGAACATCTCCAGCAGGCTAACTCAGGCTTCTTCTCAGGCAGCAGACTCTTCAGGCCTATGCTCAGAAGTTGCATGGTATCCCTTCTACCAGATTTTATAGGTCAAAACAAATCATAAGGTCAGCCCAGATTCAAGAGGTGGGAAATAGACTCCATCCCTAGATAAGAAAAGCAGCAAAGTCCCATTGTACTGGGACAGGATGGGAGGAATTATTGTGGTCAGCAAGTACACAACAGATAAGGTGTGGCATGGGAGAATAGGGCAGAATGAAAGGATTTAGGACCAGTTAGAGACATAGAAATCAGTTTCCAGGCTATTGTCATTGTTCAGTGAGAAATGATAAGGACTGACCTAAGGCAGAAACAGCAGGAAGGAAAGGGAGATACAAAAGAGATATTTCAAGAAAAAACTTCAAATTGTGTGCAATTTTTTGAAAGTTGCTTAAGCAGTCTAAGCTTGTTTCCTTATCTATAAAAATGAACTAAAAAGAGTATCTCCTTAGCCGGGCACTGTGGTGCATGCCTGTAGTTACAGCCACTTAGAAGGCTGAGGCAGAAGGATCGCCTGAGCCCAGCAGGTCGAGTCTATGGTGGCTGTGAGTGTGCCACTGCATTCTGGCCTGGGTGACATAGTGAGACTTCGACTCAAAAAAAAAGAAAGAGTAACTCCCAGGGTTTTTGTGAGCATAAGAAACAATGACGAGGCCAGGCACAGTGGCTCAAGCCTGTAATTCCAGCACTTTGGGAGGTGGAGGTGAGAGGATTGCCTGAGTTCGCGGGCTCAAGACCAGCCTGGGCAACATGACGAGACCTCATCTTTATGATAAATCAAAAAATTAGCTGGTCGTGGTGGTGTGTGCCTGTAGTTCCAGCTACTTGTTAGGTTGAGGCGGAAGGTTCGCTTGAACCCAGCAGGTAGAGGCTGCAGTGGCCGTGAGTGTGCTACTGCACTCCAGCCTGGGAGACAGAGTGAGACTCTGACTCAAAAACAAACAAACAAGCAAACAAACAAAAAAACAATGATGTGCATTGTTTAGCATGGGCATGGCTCAGGCAAGTGTTCAGTACACAATAGTGATTACTTCACTGCTATTATCAATTGGGCATCAAGGGGAGCTGCAGTTCTGGCTTGGGCAGCAGCCTAGATGATGGTGTTCTGTTTGAAGATGAGGAATGCAGGTGGGCAGAAGACCAGGTTGGCTGGGGAGAGCATGGTGATTTGAATTGGCCACTGGGGACTCTGCTTTTCCCCCTTGTCTTCTACTAAAGGCCCTCAAATCCTAGAACCTCATTTTCTTTTTCTTTTTGTCCAGACTGATCTTTTTGATTTGGTGTCTCACTACCTTGCCCAGGCTGGAGTACAGTGGCACACTCACAGCCACCCCAGTGTCAATCTGCTGGGCTCCAGTGATCCTTCCGTCTCAGCCTTCCAACTAGCTGGAACTACAGGTGTGTGCTACCAACGCCTGGCTAATTTTTCATATTTATGGTAGAGACAAGGTCTCACCAAGTTGCCCAGGCTGGTCTCGAACCCCTGGGCTCAGGCAGTCCTCTTGTCTTTGCCTCTCAAAGTGCTGGGATTACAAACTGAGCCACCAAGCCCAGCCAAACTCTGGGCTTTAAGGGATCCTCCCAACTCAGCCTCCCAAAGTGCTGGAATTACAGGCATGAGCCACTATTCCTGACCTAAATCCTGAGACCTTCTAATACAAAGGAACTTAACTTGAGGTTTACAAATGGACTTTAGGGAGCGTACAAACTCCTGAAATTATGGGTAAAATGCTATAGTGGTCTTGTCTTTTTCATTTTTCCTGAGGATGGCCGAAGATCTTATCAGTCTCTCAGACAGATTTGTGACCCCAAAAAGGTGAAAACCACAGATCCAAGCTAGCACTCTACCATGACCTGTGGCTGCCCCAATACCTGATTCAGTGCCTCAGCCTTCCAAGTAGCTGGAACTACAGGCACGCACTACCATGTCCGGCTAATTTTTTGATTTATTGTAGAGATGAGGTCTTGCCAAGTTGCCCAGGCAGGTCTCGAACCCGCAGGCTCAGGCAATCCACTCACCTCAGCCTCCCAAAGCACGGGAGTACAGGCTGAGCTACCAAGCCCTGCTAACAATACAAAATCTAAAAAACTTTACTTCGGCCTGGCTCAGTGGCTCAGCCTGTAATCCCAGCACTTTGGGAGGCCGAGGCAAGTATTTTGCCTGAGCCCGCGGGTTCGAGACCAGCCTGGGCAACTTGGTGAGACCTCATTTCTACAATAAATCGAATCAAAAATTAGCTGGGCATGGTAGCACGTGCCTATAGTTCCCGCTACTTGGAAGGCTGAGGCGGAAGGATCGCTGGAGCCCAGCACTGAGGCTGTGGTGGCCGGGAGCAGCCACTGCACTCGTCTGGGCAACAGAGTGAGACTCCAAATCAAAACAAAAAACAAACAAAAACCTTTATTTCAAAAGAGCATCATGCTACATTTACTCTTCTGAGATTAAGCTTTTTTCACTCAATATTTTATTATTAAGATTCATCCATATTGTTAGATATCATTACAGTTCATTTGACAGTTGTGTAATATTCCATTGTGTGAATATTCCAGCTTCCTCCTCCACTCTCTTCCTTGTGGGCAGTTGGTTGTTTCCAGGCTTTTGCTTTCGTGAGCAAGACTGCTATGAATATTCTTGTACATGTCTCCTGGCATACACATTTTTCTAGCATTTATCCCCAGTATTGGTGTAATTGGGTTGTAGGGTAGATGAATGTTCAATTATGGAGATAAACTGTTTTCCAAAGTAGTTCTCTGCTTTTCTTACCTGGGCCTGCTCGTCCCCAGTCACACTGTAACTCCAGGGACAGGAGACTCTCTCCTCTTGATTATCACTGCTAAACATTCAATTAGCATCAGGCTGGATATCCAGAGCCTAAGGGCAAAAACCCAGGCACCTGAGGGCTTTCAGCCTCAGCAAATACTCAGTACAAAGTAAACACCAAACAGGGACCACATGCCAGAATGGAGGCTGGTCAGGGTCCTATTCAGAACTCTTCAAGCTCCCCGGAGTTCCAGCTTCCTAGCTTCACTTGATTTTGAGACTAGAAGGTCTTCGAGGGCCCTCAATTACAATGCAAATCCCAAGAGAAGGCTTAACCTCAGCTAACGTCCTTCTCAACTGACACCTCTAATACCCAAATAAGGATTAGCGAGAAAGGCTAAAAGGGGTGGCAGGAAGAGAAAGGACTAAGGAAAATAGGAGGAGCAAAGAAGCCTTCAGGTATTCTCAAATTACATACCCTTTTCTCCACAAGGACCAGTTTTTCAGGAAAATTTTTTTAAAAATCTGCAAGTGACCATGAGTAATTTTTAATATCACTGCCACTAACACTTACCTTCTTTGGCTAAAGTGACAAAAAACAACCTATCACATGGTCAGTAAATGATGTGACGTTGCCCCCAAAACACATCATGTGCAGTGAAGCCCTGTGATGCTGAGGGAAGACCTCTGAGATTTGGGAGTAGCCATAGAACAGGCACCAGAGCTCATCCACAGACTATAAACAAGAACAAAAACTCTGGAACAAGCCGGGCTCGGTGGCTCAGCCTGTAATCCCAGCACTTTGGGAGGCTGAGGTGAGTGGATTGCCTGAGCCCACAGGTTCGAGACCCGCCTGGGCAACTTGGTGAGACCTCATCTCTACAATAAAATCAAAAATTAGCTGGGCGTGGTAGCGCGCGCCTGTAGTTCCAGCTACTTGGAAGGCTGAGGCGGAAGGATCACCGGCACCCAGCAGGTCGAGGCTGCGGTGACCGGGAGCGGCCACTGCACTCCAGTCTGGGTGACAGAGTGAGACTCCAACTCAAAAAAAAAAAAACTCTGGAACATAACAAGACTTCAGGAGATTCCTAGGTGTTCAGAAAGCAAAAAGAGGAGATGCCATTCCAAAGAGTGAGAAAACTGCACTGTCTCCCACAATCCCAACTGCTACATCTCCAAGAGCTCCCTAGCTACCTGTCATACAGGAGCTCAGGGAATACCCGCTAGATGAATGTACAAAGGATAAGGCTCATAAGAGTATGACAGCCCTGTGGCAGAAGCAGCTTCCCCAGTCACATTTGGGTAGCAGTGCTGTTGAAATCAGGAAGAATGGCTGGAATTATTCCGCTCAGGAGAGGTTTCTCAATGTAAGTAAGCAGATTACTTTACACTGGCTTAACATTTTTAGTTCTTGCTTCTTAAATTAGATCATGGGCCATATGGAGAAACTAGGTGAGTTTGTTTGGGTCTGTTGGCTGCTAAAGTCTAATCAGGTGGAACTCACTTCAAGTGTGCAACCATCTGGTACAAATGCAACTAATGGCACTTGGACTGACATGAAGCCCCCAACTACAGCCCCAGCTCTATGGAGCTTCAACAATTTTATTAGCTAAAGGCTTCTTCCCAAGTTTACAGCTTAACGTGTGAGCGTGTTCACAGGCTCCTCCTTCTAAGGCCCTGAGGGGGGCAGCAAACTTTAGCACAGGCTTGGAAATGGGGGGGGCGCTAACAAATAAGTTAGAAACCTGCTGATGCTCCACAATTGGATGGCAGGACAGAAAAATTCCTATTTCCTACTGCTGAAAACTGCAGAAAGACTCAAGCAGGATGGAGGCAGGATCCAGAGTACATCTCTGCCATGGGTCTCAGTCTCCCATTTCCACTGCCTCCAACACAGTATACCTTTTGTGATGCTATGTCAGTCGACGCATTTTGCAGAAGTACATAGGCCCAAAATTGGCCAGGAGGTTTGGTATTACCAGCTCCCCAACCTGGCAGGATGGAAAGAAACAGAACATGTCCATGAAAAGTCTTCGGAAGTGAGTCAGGTCTTCCACTTGAATCTCAATGCTGTACTGATTGGCCAGGAGCTCAATGGCGCCTTGCACCACATACTCGTTCTGTAAGTGTGAGAGTGAGCAGGTGGAATAGACAACATGGCCTCCTGGTTTGGTGGCAAGGAGTCCAGCCCTGAAAGCAGAAAGTGACAGAAGCAGTGACTTAGCAAGCTTCTCAGTAGTGGAAGAGGAACATAAGGCACTGGAAACGTGAACAGGGGAAGCCTACTTTGGGATGGGTAGCTGGGTTAGACAGCCTCTGAAGTCCCTTCCACGACACATTCTCAAAGCAGAGAGCAACCCAACCTTACACCAGGAGCTCTCTTCTAGGAAGCCTTCTTAAAATGGTCCCCTGAGCTCTGACTCTGGTTATGGACCAAATGGTTATGCTAGCTATAGATTGAGTCCTCACCCCAGCCCTACAGAATCTCTTAGTAGTTACTTTTCTTTCTTTCTTTTTTTTTTTTTTTGGAATTGGAGTCTCACTGTCACCAGCAGGCTGGAGTACAGTGGCACACTCATGGCCACTGCAGCCTCGACTGGGCTCAAGTGATCCTTCCACCACAGCCTTCCAAGTAGCTGGAACTACAGGCACATGCCAACATGCCCAGCTAATGTTTGATTTATTGTAGAGATAAGGTCTCCTCAAGTGGCCCAGACTCGAACCCCTGGGCTCAGGCAATCCTCTCGCCTCAGCCTCCCAAAGTGCTGGGATTACAGGCATGAGCCACCACACCCAGCCAGTAGCTACTTTTCAAACGTGTGCTACTCACTGGTGTGGAGGTAAAACAGCATGAGTTAATCTGTGCAGCCCTACTAGATATAATTTTTATGTTCCAGAGAAGATCTCATGATTTCTGTTTCCTCTAGGTAGATCCCCAGCCAGACGACTTCTCTATGAGTGATGGTCTCAGCAAGAGCTTCCAGTCCCACAGTCTCCCAGGTGACCAGACTTCTAGAGCACTCTGGCACAAAGTTCTGAGTTTCTATAAGTCTATTACTCACGCAAGAAGCTGCACTTGCAGCATAGGCAACATCTGTCGCTCCTTCTTCCTTGACCGCCGAAAGATATTGTTTTCCTCCTCGTGAAGCGAATGGCGATCTGTGGTACAGGGAACGTCCACCAACACCTGCCCAGAGTGTTAAAGGGTAAAGCATTAAAGCTCCTTACAGGCTCCTCTTCTTAGGTCAGTACTGCTTTAGCCCCATGGCCTGGGGGATTTGTGATGCACTCCCTCTGTGCATTCCTCCATTGCAGAGTACCTGACAAGGCTTCTCATTTTAATCTGGTAGACAACTGTGAAATAATGAGTGAGAAAATAGTATATTTAGCAATATTCATGGTTAATCAAAAGTACAAAACCAACACACAAATAACTATAACTAAATAGCTGACATAAACCTAAAAGAGGCCAGGCGCGGTGATTCACCCGTGGGCTCAGACAATCCACTCGCCTTGGCCTCTCAAAGTGCTGAGATTACAAGCCAAGCCACGGAGCCTGGCCTTAATTTTTTTTTTTTTTAATTTTTAGTCGGGATCTCTCTAATTTTTAGTCACCCAGGCTGGAGTGCAGTGGCACGATCATGGCTCACTGCAGCCTTGATCTCTTAGGCTTAAGTGATTCTTTCACTTCAGCCTCCCAAGTAACTGGGGCTACAGGCATGTGCCACCATGACTAGCTAAATTTTGCTTTTTTGTAGACATAAGTCTTCCTATGTTGCTCAGGCTGGTCTCGAACTCCTAGATTCAAGCAGTCCTCTTGCCTTGGCCTCCCAAAGTGTTAGGATTATATGTGTGAGCCACCATGCAGGCAGGGCCAAAAATGTTTTAAAGTAAGAAATGTAAAGTCATTCATTCATTTACTGAGAGCCTACTCTGTGCTAGGTACTAGAGACAAACAGACAAAAATTTTAAAAATAGTCCTACATGTATGTTTCAAAAAAAAGTTAAATCATCTATTGAAAAGATCTGTGAATTTTTAGTTAAGTAGAAACTCCCAATAAATTATTAATGACCCAATATTCAATATTCTGATGTATTCCTAGTCTGCATGAATCAATACAGCACATACAGAGGAAGAAAAATAATGATCACCTTGTGTTCTAGTCAGAACTGTAATGAGGCTGGCCTTCACAGGAAAAAATGACATTAACTAAATGGGGATTCCCAGAATAGGGCCACTGTAATGTTCTGGAAACCACATCATAGAAGAAATTAATACCTTCTGTTTCTAGCAATGTGGCAAACTAGATATCCTGAAAACCAGCTATAATACAAAATATCTGGTAGGGCACGGTGGCTCACGCCTATAATCCCAGCACTTTGGGAGGCCGAGGTGAGAGGACTGCCTAAGCCATGGGTTTGAGACCAGCCTGGGCAACTTGGTGAGGCCCCATCTCTACAATAAATTAAAAAATTAGCGCGGCATGGTGGCACATGCCTGTAGTTCCAGCTACTTGGAAGGCTGAGGCAGAAGGATCACTTGAGCCCAGGAGGTCGAGGCTGCGGTGGCCGTGAGCATGCCACTGAACTCCAGTCTGGGTGACAGAGTGAGATTCTCACTAAAAAAAAAAAAAAATACTAAAAAAGAATGGAATATATATATATTTGTTGTTTTCGTTGAGATAGGTCCTTGCTACATTGCTTAAACTGGTGTCAAACCTCTGGTCTCAAGCAATCCTCCCACCTTAGCCTTCCAAAATACTAGGATTACAGGCATGAGCCACCATGATCAACCAGATAAATATATATATTTTAAAAATACATTTAAATATAGAACTCGGGGCCAGGTGCTGTGGGAAGAGGTGGAAGGATCGCCAGAGCCCAGCAGGTCATGTCTGGGTGGCTGGGAGCATGCCACTACACTCTAGCCTGGGCGACAGAGTGAGACTCCAACTCAAAAATAAATAGATAAATAAACCAACAAACAAATAAAAATATAGAGCTTGTAAAAAATTAGAGAAATCCTCAGAAGCCAAAGAAAAGACAGAAGTACAAATCCAGGTAGCCATGCAGGAGCTGAAGCTGATGGCTTTCATCTTTCACCAAACCCAAGTAACCAAAAGCCTAGAAGAGCAGAAAGGAGGGCATTGGGTCCACTTGAGGTAGGGAGTTGGAATGGAAATCCATAGCAAAGCCAAATCCTAAAAGGGCTACAGAGATGATCTAAGAAAAAAATCCAGCCCACAACAGTAGGTGACAAAAGAATATGTCTATTTTTGCTTTAACTCTAGGCAAAAAAAAAAAAAAAGTCTCTTTGAAAATTTTACACACACCTGTAGTCCCAGCTACTCAGGAGCCTGAGGCAGGAGGATCACTTGACCCCAGAAGTTCAAGGCTACAGTGAGCTATGATTGCAAACTGCTCACCAGCCTGGGTGACAGAGCAAGACCTATCTCTAAAATTTTTTTAAAAGGAGTATTTTTAAATCATGCTAGCTGGGCTCAGTGGCTCAGCCTGTAATCCCGCGCCTTTGGGAGGCTGAGGTGAGTGGATTCCCTGAGTCTGCGGGTTCGAGACCCACCTGGGCAGCGAGACCTCGTCTCTACAATAAATCAAAAAAAAATCAGCCGGGCGTGGTAGCGCATGCCTGTAATTCCAGCAACTTGGAAGGCTGAGGCGGAAGGATCGCCGGAGCCCAGCAGATCAAGGCTGCGGTGGCCGGGAGCGGCCACTGCACTCCAGTCTGGGCAACAGAGTGAGACTCCAACTCAAAAAAAATAAATAAAATAAAATAAAATAAAATTATGCTTGCACAAAAAAATGATAAGGTTGGGTGCAATGGCTCATACTGTAATCCCAGCACATTGGGCAGCCAATGCAGGAGGATTGCTGGAGGTCAGGAGTTGGAGATCAGCCTGGGCAACATAGTGAGACCATGTGTCTTTTTTTTTTTTTTTTTTTTGAGTTAGAGTCTCACTCTGTCACCCAGACTGGAGTGCAGTGGCTGCTCCCGGCCACCGCAGTCTCGACCTGCTGGGCTCTGGCGATCCGTCTGCCTCAGCCTTCTGAGTAGCTGGAAGTACAGGCGTGTGCTACACACATGGCTCATTTTGGTTTATTGTAGAGATGAGGTCTCGCCAAGTTGCCCAGGCGGGTCTCGAACCCGCGGGCTCAGGCAATCCACTCACCTCAGCCTCCCAAAGGCGCGGGATTACAGGCTGAGCCACCGAACCCAGCTGACCGTGTGTCTTAAAAAAAAATAATAATTTGGGTATAGTGGTGCATGCCCGTAGTCCCAGCTACTAGGGAGGCTGAGGTGGGAAGATTGCTTGAACCCAAGACCTCAAGGTTACAATAAGCTATGATCATGCCACTCCACTCCAGCCTGGGCAACAGAGTGAGACCCTATTAGCTTGATTTAGCCATTTCACAATGTATACATAACTCAGCAAAACATATACATAACAGACATATATGACAAAAATTGACAAATTTTTATTTGTCAATTAAAATCATGCCTGCATGATCTAGAGAACCTCATACTAAAAATTAACAGTCCCAGCCGGGCTCGGTGGCTCAGCCTGTAATACCATGCCTTTGGGAGGCTGAGGTGAGTGGATTGCCTGAGCCCGCGGGTTCGAGACCCACCTAGGCAACTTGGCGAGACCTCATCTCTACAATAAATCAAAAATCAGCCGGGTGTGGTAGTGCATGCCTGTAATTCCAGCTACTTGGAAGGCTGAGGTGGAAGGATTGCTGGAGCCCCAGCAGGTTGAGGCTGCAGTGGCCGGGAGCGGCCACTGCACGGCAGTCTGGGCAACAGAGTGAGACTCCAACTCAAAAAAAAAAAAAAAAAATTAACAGTCCCTACACCTGACAAAAGGTGGTTCTTTTCTGGAAAAATATAAATTAACCCTCAAACCAGCTCTGGTGATTAATTAGGTAATGATCATAAGCTGACAATAAAATCAGATATTTCTACTTCTAGTTAAAGAAAATGGCTTGTTGCAGACCAGCCTTCCTGCTGGGAACTAGAAAATCTTGACAAAAATATTTAAAATAAGCCGGGCTTGGTGGCTCAGCCTGTAATCCCAGCACTTTGGGAGGCTGAGGTGAGTGGATTGCCTGAGCCCGCAGGTTCGAGACCCACCTGGGCAACTTGGTGAGACCTCATCTCTACAATAAATCAAAAAAAAGTCAGCCGGGCATGGTAGCGTGCGCCTGTAGTTCCAGTTACTTGGAAGGCTGAGGCGGAAGGATCACCGGAGCCCAGCAGGTCGAAGCTGCGGTGGCCAGGAGCGGCCACTGCACTCCAGTCTGGGTGACAGAGTGAGACTCCAACTCAAAAAATATATATATATTTAAAATATCTATCTGAAATCATCAGAGATCTACTAAGGAAGCAAGAACTTGAGGAGCCAACATCCTATAGAGAAAAAGTACATAGAGGTAAGCCAGAGACATTCAGATCTACTGTGACAGCTGAGAAGCTGGAAAATTGAGACTTCCAGCAGTCTCCATGAGGCTGAGAGAACAAAAACTAGAATTCAGAGTCTACTAAGGAGCAGAGGGGGTCCAAATAAACAAACGTTTCATGCTTTGAGTTGGACTCCTTAAATTTAATAACCTAGTATAGAGGTAAACTGGAAATAAAATACTACAGCCCTCACAAAGTTCAGCTTTGAATCAGCCTAATTTCTGACTAAATTAAGATGATTTGCCAGGCACAGTGGCTCATATCTGTAATCCCAGCACTTTGGGAGACAGAGGCAAGAAGATTGCCTCATCTCTACAATAAATTTTTAAAAATTATCTAGGTGTGGTGGCGTACACCTGTAATTCCAATTACTTGGAAGGCTGAGGCGGAAAGATTGCCTGAGCCTAGCAGGTCAAGCTGCAGTGGCTGTGGGTGTGCCACTGCATTCCAGCCTGGGCAACAGAATGAGTCTCCAACTCAAAAATAAATAAATAAATAAAAGATCTGCCTTGATATTAACTGTTTGCCTGAAGCAAACAAATCCTTTCTAGAGGAAGATAACACCATCAGACCTCAGATCATCTCCAAAATTTTTCATACACATCTGGCATTCAAATGAAAAAAATTACTAACTTACTAGGAGACAAAACTAAATGCCTAAAAACCAAGAGAAAAAAATAGATACAGAAGCAGACTCTTAAGATACAGATATTAGAATTTTCAAACCTAGTGTGTGAAACAATGGTGATTAATTTGTTCAAAAAGTTAGATGAAAAGACAGAAATTTTTATAATTTCCAGTTTCTACAGAACTGGAAAAAAAAAAGAATCAGACAACCCCCATACCACTGTACCCAGTCAGAGAGAAATCCAAAAACTGGAAAATACAATAACTGAAATTTTTTTTTTTTTTTTTTGAGTTGGAGTCTCTGTCACCCAGACTGGAGTGCAGTGGCTGCTCCCAGCCACCACAGCCTCGACCTGCTGGGCTCCGGCGATCCTTCCGCCTCAGCCTTCCAAGTAGCTGGAATTACAGGCGCGCACTACCACGCCCGGCTGATTTTTTTATTTATTGTAGAGATGAGGTCTTGCTGCCCAGGCGGGTCTCGAACCTGCGGGCTCAGGCAATCCACTCACCTCAGCCTCCCAAAGACGCGGGATTACAGGCTGAGCCACGGAGCCCGGCTGAAATTAAGATCTCGACCAGGATCTGTGGCTCAGCCTGTAATTCCAGCGTTTTGGGTGGCTGGAGTGTTTAATAAGACTTATAGCTGACTTAATAGAGACAATGGCTAGCCGGGCTTGGTGGCTCAGCCTGTAATCCCGCGCCTTGGGAGGCTGCTATGAGTGGATTGCCTGAGCCCGCGGGTCCGAGACCCGCCTGGACGACATGGCGAGACCTCATCTCTATAATAAATCAAAAAATTAGCTGGGCGTGGTAGCGTGCACCTGTGGTTCCGGCTACTTGGAAGGCTGAAGCATAAGGATCATCAGAGCCCAGCAGGTCGAGGCTGCGGTGGCCGGGAGCAGCCACTGCACTCCAGTCTGGGCGACAGAGTGAGACTCCAACTCAAAACAAAAAACAAAAAACAAAAAACAATGGCTAGCAAAAGAAATAAGATCTTTTGCTGAAATTCTAAAAGAAAACAACTGCCAACATAAAAGTTTTATGTCCAGTGATATTACCTTTCAAATTTGTTCTTCAGATTCAGTGAATCCCTGGAAAAGCCCTGAAAATTTTGTTGTACAAATTGACAAGCTGATTCTAAAGTTTACAAAAATGCAAAGGACCAATAAATAGCCAAGAGAAATTTGAAGAAAAACAAGGCTGGAGGATCTACTATACCACATTTCAAGATTTATTATAAAGCTACAGCAATTAAAGCAGTGTAGGTTTTGTGTGTGTGTGTGTGTGTGTGTGTGAGTGTGTTTAAGTTTTAAGACAAAGTTTATTAGAGAAAGAAGAGATAAAAGAAAGGGAAGCCAGGCTTGGTGGCTCAGCCTGTAATCCCACACCTTGGAAGGCTGAGGTAAGTGGATTGCCTGAGCCCGCGGGTTCGAGACCCGCCTGGGCAACTTGGTGAGACCTCATCTCTACAATGAATCAAAAAAAGTAGCTGGAGCCAGGTTCGGTGGCTCAGCTTGTAATCTCGCGCCTTTGGGAGGCTGAGGTGAGTGGATTGCCGGGTTCGAGACCCGACTGGGCAACTTGGCGAGACCTCACATCTACAATAAATCAAAAATGAGCCGGGTGTGGTAGCACGTACCTGTAGTTCCAGCTACTTGGAGGCTGAGGTGGAAGGATCGCCGGAGCCCAGCAGGTCGAGGCTGCGGTGGCCAGGAGCGGCCACTGCACTCCAGTCTGGGCAACAGTGAGACTACAACTCAAAAAAAAAAAAAAAAGAAAGGGAGACATGCCAGGGCTGGCATGGGCAAAGAAATCGCTACAGTATAGTTTCTTGAAAAGAAAAATAAATAGGTCAATAGAATAGAGTCCAGAAATAGACCCATAAATATAGATGCTTGATTTATGACAAAGGTGACACTGTAGAGCAGTAGGAAATTAATAATCTTCAGTAACTGGTGCAGGACCAACTAGATATCATTTTTGTATCCTTACTTCTTTTACTGTACATAAAAATCAATTCCAGAAATCAGCCGGGCGTGGTAGTGCGTGCCTGTAATTCCGGCTACTTGGAAGGCTGAGGCGGAAGGATTGCCGGAACCCAGCAGGTTGAGGCTACGGTGGCCGGGAGCGGCCACTGCACTCCAGTCTGGGTGACAGAGTGAGACTCCAACTAAAAAAAAAAAAAAAATCAATTCCCGGCCAGGCATAGTGGCTCACACCTATAATCCTAGCACTTTGGGAGGCCAAGGTGAGAGGATTGCCTTAGCCCACGGATTTGAGACTAGCCTGGGCAACTTGGTGAGACCTCATCTCTACAATAAAATAAAAAAATTAGCCAGGCACGGTGGCGCATGCCTGTACTTCCAGCTACTTGGAAGGCTGAGGCTGAAGGATCACCTAAGCCCAGCAGGTTGAGGCTGCGGTGACTGTGAGCATGCCACTGCACTCTAGCCTGAGCGACAGGGTGAGACTCCAATTCAAAAAAATAAAAAAAATCCCAAACGGACTGTAGACCTAAATGAGAAAAGTAAAACAAAAATATTTCTAGAAGACAACATAGAATAATATCTTCACTGCCTCAGGATATACAAAGGTATCTCAAATAAGCCCCAAAAGCACTAACCAGTGATAAACCGGACTACATTAAGATTTTTTTTTTGAGTTGGAATCTCACTCTGTCACCCAGACTGGAGTGCAGTGGCCGCTCCTGGCCATGGCAGCCTCGCCTGCTGGGCTCCGGTGATCCTTCCGCCTCAGCCTTCCAAGTAGCTGGAACTACAGGCACGCACTACCACGCCCGGCTAATTTTTTTGATTTATTGTAGAGATGAGGTCTCGCCAAGTTGCCCAGGCAGGTCTCGAACCCACGGGCTCAGGCAATCCACTCACCTCAGCCTCCCAAAGGCACGGGATTACAGGCTGAGCCACCAAGCCCCGGCTTAATTTTTTTATTTATTGTAGAGACAAGGTCTCACCATGTTGCCCAGGTTGGTCTCGAACCTGTGGGCTCAGGCAATCCTTTCTCCTCAGCCTCCCAAAGTGCTGGGATTACAGGCTTACGTCACCACACCCAGCCAAGACTTGAATTCTTACTGAAAAATGAATGGCCAATAAGCATGAAAAGGTGTCCAAACTAATTAATCAATAGTGAAATAAAAATTAAACCCACAATGTAACACCATTATATGCCCACCAGAATGACTAAAATGGGAGGGGTGGAGAAATAGTATATATTGATGAGGCTGTAAAATAACTGGAATCCTCATAAATACTAGTGGGAATGTAAACTGACATATCACTTGGAAAACTATTTGATAATACTGAATAAAGCTGAACATATACATAACTGATGGCCCAGTAATTCAACAGAAATGTATATATAAGTACACACACACACAAAAAAAAATTTACAAGAATGTTCATAGCAGTCTTGTTTGTTATAGTCCGTCCAAAACTGAAAATAATCAAAATGTCTATTCTTGGTAGAAAGAACAAATAAATTGTTTTATATGCAAACCATGGGATACAATACAGCAACAACAACGAACAAACTCTGCTACAGCCAACATGGATAAATCTCACAAACATAATGGTAAGAGAAAAAAGTCAGACACAAAAGAGTACAAACTGTATGATTACATTTATATAAAGTTCAAAACATTCACGATTTTAGAAATCAATTGTGATTATCTCTATGAGGGTAAAAAGAGGCATGTTAGTAATGTTATATTTCTTGAAAGGGTGGTAAGAACAAAGTGTATTTCACTATAAGATAATTCTTTAAGCAGTACACTTATTATTTGATCATTCCTGTGTTATACCCCAATAGAAAAGTTATTAGAAAATTATAGCCGGGCTCGGTGGCTCAGCCTGTAATCCCGTGTCTTTGGGAGGCTGAGGTGAGTGGATTGCCTGAGCCTGCAGGTTCGAGACCCGCCTGGGCAGCGAGACCTCATCTCAACAATAAATCAAGAAATCAGCCGGGCGTGGTAGCGCATGCCTGTAATTAGGGCCACTTGGAAGGCTGAGGCAGAAGAATCGCCAGAGCCCAGCAGGTCAAGGCTGTGGTGGCCGGGAGCGGCCACTGCACTCCAGTCTGAGCGACAGAGTGAGACTCCAACTCAAAAAAAAAAAAAAAATTATGACGGTTAATTAAAATAACCACAAAACTTAAAAGAAAAAAAGTCTTCTTGACCAAGTTAACAGAAATAGCATGTGAACAACAGTTTGATATTGGAATTACCTAACAAACATAGAATTAAAATATAAGCCTTCTTGATAACAAGAAGAGCAAAGAACAGAGACCACATAGTGGAATAAATACAGTATATACATAAAATAAACACAGTAAAATAATTTGACAGAGCTGAGTCCAAAATAATCAGTGCAATCAACTGCTTAAGTCAGTAATTAAAGAAATAAAATTTACAGATTGGCTCAGAAAGCAAAACCTAAGTAAATAACACAGTAAATTAGAGACATACCTGAAAGGAAGTGATTTAACCAGATTAAATATAAAGGGATGAGCAAGGTATAACTGCCATGCATATGAAAAGAAAGCTGTGGGAATTTCCACAACCCAAAAAGGAGGGAATATCTACAGATTCTTTCCCTACTCCTCAGTGTCCTGAGGAGGTACCTGGAACTTGGGGAAAATGGTTGCAAGGGATATCTAGGAATGTTGGACTCCTGAGCCCTGGTGCAAGGAAACAGAAGAGCTATGTGATTTTAAGTGGACTATAAATCAATGGCAATATATCTGAATATCTTAGTTCTAATATATTCCTGATGTTGCTTCAGTAGGGAAAAACGTTGACCACACTCAGTCACAGCAGAAAGGAAGTTGCACTGTTACACTAAGCAAACATTTAGGGAGGATAATCAAACTATTCAACATCAGATAAGGCACAGGCATCTCCACATCAGGCACTGGCCTGGCCCAATAAGCACAGAAGTCATAAATAACCAATCCCGCCAGGATGGTGCTCAAGCAGAACACACAGAGCTCTGAGGTCCTATCCTTTCTGCAGCTGATAGACAAGTGGAGCTGGGGGAAATACGGAGTTACCAAAAGTGTGGAGAGCTCTGAGGTAGCATTCTTCTCTGCATCTAAGGGGCTTTGCACTTGCCTACCACAGACTAGGTGGCACACAACTATTTCTTCAACAAACAAATTAAAGGCTGGGCACGGTGGCTCACACCTATAATCCTAGTACTTTGGGAGACTGAGGTGTGAGGATCACTTGAGCCCAGGAGTTTGAGACCAGCACTGGCAACATAGCAAGACCTAGTCACTTCAAAAATATCAAAAAAATTAGCCAAGCATGGTGGTACACACCAATAGTCCTAGCTACTCAGGAGGCTGAGGCAGAAAAATTGCTTGGGCTTAGGAGGTCGAGGCTGCAGTGAGCCATGATTGTGCCACTGTACTCCAGCCTAGGTAACTGAATGAGACCATGACTCACAAAAAAAAATTCAGGAAGACATCTTCAAACGTCAAAGCTGTTAAGTAAAATGGGAGGTCACTCATTCTATATTGTTCCAAAATGAACAGCTAGGATCAATGAATGGAAATAATGAGAATAAAAATGATGATAAGGATTGTGATTAGGATAATATTGAGTACTTTCTATATATTCCAAGCACTATGCTAAATAAATTCTTTTTTTTTTTTTTTGAGTTGGAGTCTCACTGTCGCCCAGACTGGAGTGCAGTGGCTGCTCCTGGCCACCGCAGCCTCGACCAGCTGGGCTCCGGCGATCCTTCTGCCTCAGCCTTCTAAGTAGCTGGAACTACAGGCGCGCGCTACCACGCCCGGCTAATTTTTTTTTTATTTATTGTAGAGATGAGGTCTCGCCTGCCCAGGTGGGTCTCGAACCCGCGGGCTCAGGCAATCCACTCACCTCAGCCTCCCAAAGGCGCGGGATTACAGGCTGAGCCACCGAGCCCGGCTGCTAAAAGAATTCTTATTTAATCTTCACCTGTCGGACAGATACTCATTTTACAGATAAGGAAACTGAAGTTTAACTGAAAAATTATCCTCATTTTACAGATAAGGAAACCGAAGTTTAACTGAAAAATTAAGTGACTTGCCCAAACTTCTCTGGCTGGTAAATGATGGAGCCAGGACTCAAATCCCAGCAGTCTGACACCAGAATCCTTGCACTAATCCACATAGCAAGCAATCTATAGATTTTAATTCAATTTAATTCAGGAAGAATTTTCTAATATCAGAAGTACCCAACAAATCAACTAATCAGTGGATAATGAAAATGTGAGACATATATATATATATGTATACGTATATATACATATAAATATATTTATATACACACACTATGAAATACTATTCAGTCATAAAAAATGAAATGTCTTTTGCAGCAATTTGGATGGAATTGGGTAACATCATCCTAAATGAACTAATGCAGGAACAGAAAGCCAAACACCATATGTTCTCACTGATGAGTGGAAGTTAAACTAAGGATCTGCAAAAAGGCATACAGAATGGTAAAATGGACATTGGAGACTCGGAGGGGAAGGGTGGGAAGGGGTGGAGGGATGGAAAATCGCCTACGGATACAATGTGCACAAATGAGGATAGTGGGTACACTTAAAAGACCAGACTTCTTCGACCCTATATAATACATCCATGTAACCAAAAACTACTTGTACCCCCCTAAAGCTATTGAAATAAAGAAGAAAAAAGAAAAGAAGTAACTTAAAAATATGAAGCAACTCAATACTATTCATAAAAAGAGAATGTAAAGTAACTACTATCAGCTTAGCCAAAATAAAAACTTTAACAGCACCAATGTCAGCAGGTTGTGGGAAAATGGTATTCATGCATTACCAGTGGGAGTGAAACTGGTTTAACTTCTACAGAGCAATCTAGCAATTGCTATCAAAATCTTAAATAAATATAAACTATTCTAGCAACTATACTTCAAAAACATGAATCTAAAAAGGACTGAACTCCAGGACACATATGGTGAGTATAATGTACTACCATTCCTTATTTATTTATTTTTTTTTGTTGGAGTCTCACTCTGTTGCCCAGGCTGGAGTGCGGCGGCACGCTCACAGCAACCGCTGCCTCGACTGGCTGGGCTTAGGCGATCCTTCCACCTCAGCCTTCCAAGTAGCTGGAACTACAGACATGCCACCACGCCCGGCTAATTTTTGTGATTTATTGTAGGGACAAGCGAGGTCTCACCAAGTTGCCAGGCTGGTCTCGAACCCCTGGGCTCAGGCAATCCTCTCACCTCGGCCTCCCAATGTCCTGGGATTATAGGCTGAGCTACTGAGCTAGCCACCCCCTCTTTTTGTTTGAGCTGAGCCTCACACTCAGGCAATCCTTTTGCCTCAGCCTTCCAAGTAGCTGGAACTACAGGCATGTGCCACCATGCCTGGCTAATTTTTTAATTTACTGTAGAGACGAGATCTCACCAAGTTGCCCAGGCTGGTCTCAAACCCTTGGGCTCAGGCAGTCCTTTTATCTCGGCCTCCCAAAGTGCTGGGATTATAGGCTTGAGTCACCACACCTGGCCTTTTTTTTTAAAGGACAGATTCTTGCTGTTTGCCCAGGCTGGAGTACATGGAGTACAGTGGTGTGATCATATCTCACTGCAGTCTCAAACTCCTGGGTTCAAGCAATCCTCCTGCCTCAGCCTCCCAAGTAGCTTAGACTACAAGTGTACATTAGCATGCCTCACTAACTTTTTAATTTTTGTAGAGAAGGGGGTCTTGCTTTGTTGTCCAGGCTAATCTCAAACTTCTAGCTTCAAGTGATCCGCCTCAGTTTCCCAAAGTGCTGGGATTACAGGTGTGAGCCACCATGCCGGACTTACCATTCCTATTTAAACACACACACACACACACACACACACACACACACACACACACACACACACACAATTTATGTCTATATACACAAATAAATTTTTTTTTTTTTTTTTGAGTTGGAGTCTCACTCTGTCGCCCAGACTGGAGTGCAGTGGCCGCTTCCAGCCACCGCAGCCTTGCCTGCTGGGCTCCGGCGATCCTTCCGCCTCAGCCTTCTGAGTAGCCGGAATTACAGGCATGTGCTACCATGCCTGGCTGATTTTTTGATTTATTGTAGAGATGAGGTCTCGCTGCCCAGGCGGGTCTTGAACCTGCGGGCTCAGGCAATCCACTCACCTCAACCTCCCAAAGGCGCGGGATTACAGGCTGAGCCACCAAGCCCGGCTACAAATAAATATTTTAAAGGATACAGAAAAAAATAGAAAAAATGGTTATCTGTAGGGTAGGGAAGGGAAACTCATTCTTTTTTTTTTTTTTGAGTTGTAGTCTCACTCTGTCACCCAGACTGGAGAGCAGTGGCCACTCCCGGCCACCGCAGCGTCAACCTGCTGGGCTCCGGCGATCCTTCCACCTCAGCCTCCCAAATGTTTGTTGTTGGCTTTTTTTGAGTCAGGGTTTCACTCTGTTGCCCAGGTTGGAGTGCAGCAGTGTAACCACGCTTACGGCAGCCTTGACATCCTGGGGTCATGTGATCCTTCTACCTCAGCTTCCCAAGTAGCTGGAACTACAGGCGCACACTACCACATCTGGCTAATTTTTGATTTATTGTAGAGATGAGATCTCACCAAGTTGCCCAGGCGGGTCTCGAACCCCCAGACTCAGGCTATCCCCTCACCTCAGCCTCCCAAAGTGCTGGGATTACAGGCTGAGCCACCAAGCCCGGCTGGAAACTCATTCTTTACTGAATATCCTTTTAGGCCTTCTTAACTTTGTACTGGGTTAATATTCAAAAATAAATAGGGTAGGGCATGGTGGCTCAAGCCTGTAATCCCAGCACCTTGGGAGGCCAAGGCAAGAGCTCAGGCATTTGATACCAGCTTGGGCAACTTGATGAGACCTTGTCTCAACAATAAATCAAAAAATTAGCCAGGCATGGTAATGTGCACCTGTAGTTCCAGCTACTTGGAATGCTAAGGTGGAACGATCGCCTGAGCCCAGCAGGTTGAGGCTGTGATGACTGTGAGCATGCCACTGCACTCCAGCCTGGGCAACAGAGTGAGACTCCAACTCAAAAACAAATAAATAAATAAATAAAAAATGAGCTTATTCATACTATCTTCGTGAGGGCTTCTGAGCAATATTATACGCTTAATAATTTTTTTCTTTGGCTGGACACAGCAGCTAATGCCTGTAATCCCAGCACTTTGGGAGGTCAAGGTGGGAAGACTGCTTGAACACAGGAGTTCAAGACCAGCCTAGGCAACATAGTATGACTTCATTTCTACAATAATAAAAAAAATTAGCCAAGTATGGTGGTGTACACCTGTAGTCCCAGCTACTTGGGAAGCTGAGGTAGAAGGATCACATGACCCCAGGATGTCAAGGCTGCCGTAAGCGTGGTTACACTGCTGCACTCCAACCTGGGCAACAGAGTGAAACCCTGACTCAAAAAAAGCCAACAACAAACATTTTCCCCCACTCAATTAGGTTCAAACCCTTTTTTGCTACAATGAAGATAGCAAGTAGTCATCTAAGCATAACTGACTATTCTGCAGATGGCTTTTTTTTTTTGAGTTGGAGTATCACTCTGTCCCCCAGGCTGGAGTGCAATGGCACACTCAGAGTCACCGCAGCCTTGATCTGCTGGACTCAAGTGATCCTTCCACCTCAGCCTTCCAAGTAGCTGGAAACACAGGCGTGTGCCACCACACCTGGCTAATTTTTTTATTTAATGCAGAGACAAGGTCTTGCCAAGTTGCTCAGGCTGGTCTCGAACCCCTGGGCTCAGGCAATCCTCTTGCCTCAGCCTCCCAAAGTGCTGGGATTACAGGCTTGAGCCATAGCTGACCAGGTCCAGAAACAGTTGTAAATGCTCAATCACAGGGGCTGGATTCTACCCCTTCAGGGCCTAGAGCCAAGAATGGAGAGGCCATAGTTAGCTGGATAGATGTCCTAAGCCAGGAATCACTCACCCGGTCATAGGTGTCCCCTTCCAGTTCTCCCCACTTCCTGCCATCCCATGAGGTGACTCGAACTTGATTCCCATCCCTGATCTCTTGAGGTATGTAGCTGTGAAGGACCTTCTGAAGTCTGCCTGTTCTCGAAGTAGAGAGATCATTGGCAGCAAGATTGCCTGTGGAGATAAAGATATGTCAGAGTCCGGCCCAGTAAGACATCTCACCAGCAAGGGTGCTGATAGAGAGTCAGACCAATCTTCAACAATCCCAATCAATGCAGACTCCAGCAGCTGGGACATATATAACATAATAAATGTGGCATAGTACCGGTCAATCTAGAGTAGGGTTACGAAGAAAAACACCTATATGGGCCATAAAGGTTAAGTAAATAAATGAAACAGACCAGGTAAGAATATTTATAAAGAAATATGCTCTCTGTCACTATTCTGGAAACACATGTCTCTCTTCATCTTTGGTAAATACTATAGTTTATTTACCCAAAAATTATTCTCTTCTTATTCCTTAGTAATAGAACCCCAACTTTTAGGGAGGCGGCAATGTACCTAAAAAAGACTACATTTCTCAGCCTTTCTTTTACAACTAAGTATGACTATGAGCCGGGCTCGGTGGCTCAGCCTGTAATCCCCTGCCTTTGGGAGGCTGAGGTGAGTGGATTGCCTGAGCCTGCGGGTTCGAGACCCGCCTGGGCAGCGAGACCTCATCTCTACAATAAATCAAAAAATCAGCCGGGTGTGGTAGCGCATGCCTGTAATTCCGGCTACTTGGAAGGCTGAGGCGGAAGGATCACCGGAGCCCAGCAGGTCGAGGCTGCGGTGGCCGGAAGCGGCCACAGCACTCCAGTCTGGGTGACAGAGTGAGACTCCAACTCAAAAAAAAAAAAAAAAAAAAGTATGACTATGACTAAGTTTTGGTCAAATCATTGTAGGCAGAAGTATCGTGTGGGAATTCTGGGAAGATGTTTTTTAAAAGCTGACACAATTGGGAGATGAAATGAGTCTCTTTTGCCCAATTATTTCCTCCTGACTTGAGTTTGAATATGATGGCTGGAGTTCCGACAGTCATTCTGGACATGAGGCAATCCTGATGATGACACTAGCAATAAGATAGGTTGTAAAAGGAAAAAGGGAACTCAAGTCCCTGATGATTGCAGAGCCTCCACACCAGTCCTGGACTGTCTATATCCCAGTTTCTCTTATGTAAAAAGAAAGTTAATGTTTTCTTTTTCAAACCATTCAGTTAGGTTTTCTATTACAGGCGACCAACTCTAATTCTGATTTACCATCTACCTTTCCTTTTCGGTCTCTCTTTTTTTTTCTCCTTTTTTTTGAGTTGGAGTCTCACTCTGTTGCCCAGGCTGGAGTGCAGTGGCACGCTCACAGTCACCGCAGCCTCGACTTGCTGGGCTCAGGTGATCCTTCCACCTCAGCCTTCCAAGTAACTAGAACCACAGATATGTGCTAACACGCTGGCTTATTTTTTTTATTTATTGTACAGATGAGGTTTCACCAAGTTGCTCAGGCTGGTCTCGAAACCCTGGGCTCAGGCAATCCTCTCGCCCCGGTCCCCCAAAGTGCTGGGATTATAGGTTGAGCCACCACACCTGGCCTTTCCTTTTCCCTTTATTGGCAGACATGAGTTCAAGAAATAGCTCACTCTGCTCTTAGTTCTACAATAAGAAAAATATTATTGCAAGCTTGATGATAAATGTCAACTGACATGTGGCCTCAGAGTCAAGGAGTGACAAGGATGGGTGGAAACTGCAGGGAAGAACAGGCGAGTATATACCTTATCTAATGGGAGTGAACCAGCTCAGTGTTCCCAAAAAGAAATATCCCCATTTTTTAGAGCATTCAAAGAAGTAAATACTATATTCTCTGCTCTAGAGGAATTTGCAGAAGCATATGGAAAAAGGAAAGATGGGTTTCAGTTTTGGCTCTACCACCAATCCTTATAAGATTTAAGTTATTTATTAAGTTATTATTAAGTTATTTAATCTCGACAAGCTGCTCAGTTTCTCCCTCCATAAAATGTAAGGGCTAGATTAGGTAAACTCTAAATTTCCTTCTTACACTGAAATTCTGTGCTCCTATCTTCCTAGGATCAAGAGTCAGTCACTTGGGTGAGGAGCTGGGATGAAGGTGGGGTAATGATAGTTCAGCACACTTTAGAAGAGTAACTCTCAATTACTTCTTCTTTGTCCTTCTTCCTCCTCTTAGTTCAAGTTCTTCGTCTTCCATGTAACCCTACCCTTATTCATCTTCCTTCTGATCTATTTCCACAGCCCTCAGTCAGATCAGGACAGTCTAGTGTACAGGCTGGGCTTTTAGCACTGGACTCATTAATCCCATGCCAGCATCTTTCTCTTTTCTGAACTTCCAGAAGGTTAAGACCAAATGTGATACCTCTCTGGATCACCCATGCAGCTACCCATGAGGCTGGAGGCTAACTCAAACTGTATAGGATGGCTAATAAGAAATGGAAAAAAAAGGGCCTAGGCCCATCAGAAGGGCTCAGGCACATGGCAAAAGAAGCCTGGCTGAGATCCAGGTTGGGTGAGGAAATCACGGTCTCTTGTGGATATTTCTCAGAGCCCCAAGGAAAAAAATTGTCTATTTTAAGGCAGGATGTCGGCCAGTGGATGGCAGAAGTGAGCTCTCTTCTGGACGGGACTGCTCTACTGAGATAAATAAGGCAGGGGCTTATCTCCAAAGAATTCATAATCTTGAAGAGGGAAAAGCTGTACTTTCAGTAAAGCTCTAAGGCAAGGTTAACACGCAAGGCTGAAGCCCATGGTGTGGGAGCATAGAAGAGAGAAGCATCATTTCTGATATGGCCAGTGAAGGTCATAAGATAAGACATCCAGGAGGTGGCACCATTGAGCTGAGGTTAGAAAATCAAAGGCTTTAGACAGCCCAGTTGGGGTGGGGTGGGATGGAGAAATTCTAGAGGAAAATGTAATATGAGCTAAGGTTTATTAGAGTAGTGGAATATGGCTGAAGCACAGAAAGCTAGGGGAAGAGTCATATATGAAGCACATAAATGGTGGCTGCAGCCAGATCTTATCATTTTAGTTGGCAAGCTAAATAAACTTAAGTTAAATTTTAGAGAAAAAGGAAACAGCTGAACGCAGTGGTTGAAGCCTGTAATCCCAGCACTTTGGGAAGCCAAGACGAGAGGACTGCCTAAGCTCAGGGGTTAGGGAAATGTGATGAGACCATGTCTCTATAATAAAACAAAAAATAAGCCAGGCGTGTTAGTGTGTGCCTATAGTTCCGGCAACTTTTTTGAGACTCAGACTAAAAAAAAAAAAAAAAAAAAGAAAGGAAAAGGAAACATGAATAAGGGTACAAGTGCCATGAAACAGAGCCCTGCTCAGAGGCCTTGCTCAGCAATCTTTCTTGACCAACTGACAGAGAAATAAAGGGAATAATCGCAAAGAGAAAAAAGATACAAGCTTAGCAGGCAAACTCTTGCCCCTCTCATCTAGGTCCTGGGACCAGACAGCCTACCATATTCAGTGTGCCCCTGACAAGGTGAGGTAAGGAGCTCTCTCTGCCCAAGACACCAGGACCCTGACTTACGGCAACAACCAGTCTGAAGCAATGCTAGTGTCTTTCCCCCAGGGGCTGCACACAGGTCAAGTACAGTGTCCCCCGGCTGCAGGCCGAGTGCCAGCACAGGCAGCAAGGAGGCAGCATCCATCAGATAGTAGTCCATGACACCCAGGCTGCCAGATCTGGAAGAAAGACCAATTTATTGTCAAATACCAGGACAAGACAACCACAGGGAGTCAAGACCAACAAGTCCATGCCCTCAGGAGCCACTGAGATCCAATCAGTAAGAACTCATTTCTCAGACCCACACTGACGTATTCACTTACTCACTCATGCATCCACACAGCAGCTAGGCATGCTTTTATTTTTACTTTTTTTTTTTTTTGGCGGGGGTGTAAGAAAGCAGGAATTTACTGAGAGGACAGGAAAGCTCCTGGCAGTAGGAGGGGTCCCAAAGGGTTGCCCCAGACACGCTTTTAAAACACAGATCAACTCACTCCAATCTAACCATGCTAGCCACCATGCTGTTCCTAATAAAGTCACACATGCTTATGTCTCTGGCTTTTGCAGTTGCTGTATCTTCTGCCTGCAACATTCATTGCTCAAATATCCTTGATTTGCTTCCTCACTTCTTTCAGGCATCTCCTCAAAAGTTACCTCAGGCTGGGCACAGTGGTTCACACTGATAATCCCAGCACTTTGGGAGGCCAAGGTGAGAGGACTGCCTGAGCCCACAGGTTCGAGACCAGCCTGGGCAACTTGGTGAGACTCATCTCTACAATAAATCAAAAAATTAACTGGGCATCATGGCATGTGCCTGTAGTTCCAGCTACTTGGAAGGCTGAGGCAGAAGGATCACCTGAGCCCGGCAGGTTGAGGCTACAGTGGCCAGAAGCGTACCACTGCCCTCCAGCCTGGTGAAAGAGTGAGACTCCTACTCAAAAAAAAAAAAAAAAAAAGAAAAGAAAAAGTTACCTCATCAGAGGCACTGGCATTCCCTGACTACTCAATCTAAAAGAACTACTCCTTTGCAAGGCACAGTGGCTGGCATATGTAATCACAGCTAGTCAGAAGGCTGAGGCGGGAGGATCACTAGGCCAGGAGTATGAGACCAGCCTGCGCACCATTGTAAGACCCCCAACTCTATGAAAATGTTTTAAAATTAGCAGGGCAGCCGGGCACAGTGGCTCAAGCCTGTAATCCCAGCACTTTGGGAGACCGAGGTAAGAAGATTGCCTGAGTCCAGGGGTTTGAGATCAGCCTGGGCAACTTGGTGAGACCTCATCTCTATGATAAATCAAAAAATTAGCCAGGTGTGGTGACACGTGCCTGTGGTTCCAGCTACTTGGAAGACTGAGATGGAGAGATCACCCGAGCCCAGCAGGTCGAGGTTGCAGCGGCCGTGAGCGTTCCTCTGTACTCCAGCCTGGGTGACAGAGTGAGACTCCGACTCTAAAAAATAAAATAAAGAGCCGGGCTCGGTGGCTCAGCCTGTAATCCCGTGCCTTTGGGAGGATGAGGTGAGTGGATTGCCTGAGCCCCCGGGTTCGAGACCCGCCTGGGCAGCGAGACTCATCTCTACAATAAATCAAAAATCAACCGGGCGTGGTAGCACATGCCTGTAATTCCAGCTACTTGGAAGGCTGAGGCAGAAGGATCGCCAGAGCCCAGAAGGTCGAGGCTGCGGTGGCCGGGAGCGGCCACTGCACTCCAGTCTGGGTGACAGAGTGAGACTCCAACTCAAAAAAATAAATAAATAAATAAAACAAAATAAAATGAAATAAAATAAAATAAAGCCTGGCTCGGTGGCTCAGCCTGTAATCCCGCGCCTTTGGGAGGCTGAGGTGAGTGGATTGTCTGAGCCTGCGGGTTCGAGATCTGCCTGGGCAACTTGGTGAGACCTCATCTCTACAATAAAATCAAAAATTAGCTGGGCGAAGTAGCGTGCGCCTGTAGTTCCAGCTACTTGGAAGGCTGAGGCGGAAGGATTGCCGGAGCCCAGCAGGTCAAGGCTGCAGTAGCCAGGAACAGCCACTGCACTCTAGTCTGGGCGACAGAGTGAGACTCTAACTCAAAAAAATAAAATAAAATAAAATAAAATAAAATTAGCAGGGCATGGTGGTACATGCTTGTAGTCCTAGCTACTTGGGAGGCTGAGGTGGGAAAATTGCTTAAACCTAGAAGTTCAAGGCTACAGACTCATCATTGCACTCCAGCCTGGGCAACAGAACAAGACCCTGACTCAAAATAAAATAAATTGGCTCCAATTCACATCACCTTGTATCTCTCTACCCTGCATTTTTTTTTTTTTTTTTTGAGTTGGAGTCTCACTGTCGCCCAGACTGGGTGCAGTGGTATGTCCGTGACCACTGCAGCCTTGACCTGCTGGGCTCAGGCAATCTGTCTCAGCCTTCCAAGTAGCTGGAACTACAGGCACGCACCACCACGCCTGGATAAGTTTTTGATTTATTGTAGAGACGAGGTCTCACCAAGTTGTCCAGGCTGGTCTTGAACCCCTGGGCTCAAGCAATCCACTTGCCTCTGCCTGTCTCCCAAAGTGCTGGGATTATAGGCATGAGCCACTGTGCCTGGCTTATCCTTCATTATTTTTCTTTACAGCACTTAATATTCACCTTATACAGCCGGGCTCGGTGGCTCAGCCTGCAGTCCCATGCCTTTGGGAGGCTGAGGTGAGTGGATTGCCTGAGTCCGCGGGTTCGAGACCCACCTGGGTAGGCGAGACCTCATCTCTACAATAAATCAAAAAATTAGCCAGGCGTGGTAGCGCGTGCCTGTAGTTCCAGCTACTTGGAAGGCTGAGGCAGAAGGATTGTCAGAGCCCATCAGGTTGAGGCTGCGGTGGCCGGGAGCGGCCACTGCACTCCAGTCTGGGCGACAGAGTGAGACTCCAACTCAAAAAACAAAAAACACCTTATACATACAGGTATGTGGTGTGTGCGTATATGTGCACACATTTTTTTCCCCTCTCTAATTCCCCCTATTAGAATGTTAGTTCAGTGCCGGGCACGGTAGCTCACGCCTGTAGTTCCAGCTACTTGGAAGGCTGGAGTGGAAGAAGCACCTGAACCCAGCAGGTCAAGGCTGTAGCGGCCGTGAGCATGTGTGTGTGTGTGTGTTGGTGTCTCACTCTGTCACCCAGGTTGGAGTACAATGCTGTCACCCAGGTTGGAGTACAGTGGCAAGCTCATGGCCACTGCAGCCTCGACCTGCTGGGTTCAGGTGATCCTTCTGCCTCAACCTTCCAAGTAGCTGGAACTATAGGCACATGCCACCATACCCGGCTAATTGTTTGATTTATTGTAGAGATGAGGTCTTGCCAAGTTGCCCAGGCTGGTCTCAAACCCGTGGGCTCAGGCAAGCCTCTCACCTCAGCCTCCCAAAGTGCTGGGATTACAGGCATGAGCTACCGTGCCTGGTCTGTAAAGAGTTTTTTTTTTTTTTTTTTTGAGTTGGAGTCTCACTCTGTCGCCCAGGCTATAGTGCAGTGGCATGCTCACAGCCACCGCAGCCTTGATCTGTTGGACACAGGTGCTCCTTCTTCCTCAGCCTTCCAAGTAGCTGGAACTACAGGCACACGCCACCACACTCAGCTAATTTTTTTATTTATTGTAGAGATGAGGTCTCACCAAGTTGCCCAGGCTGGTCTTGAACCTATGGGCTCAGGCAATCCTCTCACCTCAGCCTCCCAAAGTGCCGGGATTATAGGTGTGAGCCACCGTGCCTAGCTAAGTAGTTTTTTAACAGCTGTCTTCTTCACTAGACTGGAAGCTCCATGAGGATTTGTGCACCAAAGCACTCAAATACCTAGCATTTGGTAGACAATAACTATTTCTGAATGAATCAATGAGTCCTTCAAAGATCAATTTCTATATCCTAAAACTGATACTGAGCTTTCCTTTTCTCAATTTCTTTTTTTTTTTTTGAGTTGGAGTCTCACTCTGTCGCCTAGGCTGGAGTGCAGTGACACAATCACGGCCACTACAGCCTCTATCTGCTGGGCTCAGGCAGTCCTTCCACCTCAGTCTTCCAAGTAGATGGAATTACAAGCACATGCCACCACACCCAGCTAAGTTTTTGATTTACTGTAGAGACGAGGTCTCACCAAGTTACTCAGACTGGTCTCAAATCCCTGGATTCAGGCAATCCTCTCACCTCAGCCTCCCAAAGTGCTAGATTACAGGCATGAGCTACTGCATCTGGCTTCCTTTTCTCAATTTCAAAAGCACAATTCATTCAGCATTTGATTCTGGAGCCTTTTTCACTCAACTTCATATACATAAACATTGGATCAAGAGACTGGAAATTCATGCTTTTTCCCAGTCCAGTGCCAACTCTGTGCCCCTCAGTCAGCCCCATTTCCTAGGAAAGTCCCATTGCCCTCAGTACCACGAGATTACTTCTCCTACTCACTTTGATGAGTGGCTCTGGGGGCAAAACAGAAGACAGCTGTGAATAACACACACTAACTTGAGAGGGCCCAGTGGGTGCTCAGGGAAGAGGTGGTTGTTTTCTACGGGAGGCAGCAGAGCGGGTTCATTGTGCAGATTCAGGGCTCAGGCCACCTAGGTCTAAATACTAGCTGCACCTCTTACTATCTGAGGGACCTAAAGCAAGTAAGTACCTTAACTTCTCTACCTTAGTTTCCCCAAATGTAAAAAAAAAATAGCAATAATATTAACACTTCATAAGGCTGTTGACAGAACAAAGGAGATAACATATACACAACACTCAAAAAAATGCCTAATGCGCCATAAATATTAGCAACATAATATCCTTATGACAGAGGACAGGAGCTGGGTCTCTTCATGTCTATTTCAAGCAGGCACTCAGGACAGCCCCAGCCATGGCTCCAGATCCTACCTGGCAGGAGGGAAGCGGCTGACATCCCCTTTGGCAAAAGTGAAGCATCGAAGGTTCGGACTGCAGGCCCAGGATGTTGAGGTTGGGGCTGCAGATCGACGACTCTCAGGCTCCACTTCCAAGTGGGAGATAGCTCCATTCACAAAGTCCCGGGCACTCAACTGCTCCAGCTTAGCACTAACATGCTCCCAAGCAGCAAAGTTATTAACCAGCGCACCATATTTCTGCTCTGAGAGGAGACTGACACGGATTGATGGCCAAAGATCCCCAAACTGCACACTGTAGGTCATGTCAAAATTCTGCAGAGCCAGTCGAACAGCGGGGAATTTGGGCTCTGTGGCAGCCTAAAAGAGAAAGGACAGGGTTAGTGGTTGTCCTAGTCTTGCCTCTATCCCCTACTACCTGATCCTGCCTCAGAGTCTAGGGACACTTTTGGATTCAGCCAGTGCCCACTCCTACCTTTGTATACCTGCCTGTCAGAAGAGAAGTGTGAAACAGAAAACTAGTAGGGAGCTGGCTTTCCCATCCCAGGGTTGTGAGAGAAAGGAAGTTGTAACTTGACAAACTACATGGGAGTCATCAAGAAAGGAGACAGTGGAGTAAGAGAAACTTAAGAGAATGGAAGTCGGGTATGGTGACTCAAGCCTGTAATCTCAGTGCTTTGGGAGGCTGAAGGCTTGGGGCCAGGAGTTTAAGACCAGCTAGGCAACATCGTGTGACCCCCACAACTCTACAAAAAATTTTTTACATTAGTTGGGCATGGAGGTGCACGCCTGTAGTGCCTGCTACTTGAGAGGCTAAGGCAGAAGGATCACTGGAGTCCAAGAGTTCGAGGCTGCAATGAGCTATGATCACACCATTGCACTCTGCCTTGGGTGACAGAGCAAGAAAAAAAAAAAAAAGAATGAAAGCTCAGGAGGAGACTCTTGAGGAGAGCCTGCAGGTTAGGAGAAACTATGGAAGGCCATAGGTAAGCTTTGGGTTTAGAAAAAAAACCCTTTTCCTCTGAACAGTCTTTCTATTTTCCAAAGTACTATCATGTCTACTAGCTTATGTGATCATTACAACAGATAACTTAGTAGGATACAAAAAAATAATATCAGCCTTCCACACTGATGGAGGGATTTGGGTAACTTACCTAAAGCCATGCAGCTACTAGCACCATAACACTCAGAATCATAGGGTTGAGGGTCATTTTGGGAGTTTCCAGACTCCAGGAAGATGAGATAAAGAGACTCACAGAATCCTGAGGTATGAACCAAAACAGGGACTTCCAGGATGACTGCTATGGGGGTAGCAGAGAAGGACATGGAGATAAGAGCAGAAAGGTAGAGTAAAAGGGACATTAAGACTTCAGGTGAGGAGTCCATGAGTTGGTCCTGGTTGCAGCAGCTGGAATGCTATGGTTGGCAGTCTTGTTACTATCTGTGACTTTTGCTCTAGCCTGAATTTTTTGGGCGGGGCAAAAATTTTGCTCGGGGCCCCCATTTCTTTTTAGACTGAGGGTTTTCTCCCGGGACACTTTTTTGCCTTGGTTTGGGGCTCTTGCCCGGCTCCTCATTTTTGGGGGCTCTTGCTCCCGGCCGGGCTTCTGCCATGAAAGGGGGCCTTTCTCTTTTTTCGACTTTTGCTGTAGTGAAGACGCTTGTTCTTGCCCTGACTTCTGCTAATTTGGGGATTCTTACTCTGGCCCAGATTTAAGTTTCGGTTTGGGGGACTTTGGCTCGGCCCCCGACTTCTGAGATGGGGACTCTTTTCTCTTTGGGGGGCCCCTGATTTTATGCTCCGGGTTTAGGCTCTTTTCTGGCTCTGACTTCTCCCATTTTTTGGGAATTAAATTTCCTTTTGAAATTTTTTTTTTGGTTGGTAAATCTTGCTCTGAAATGTCCCACTCTGGATTCAAATAAAATTTGAACTACAGCTTTGGGTTTTTGTGGCCCACACGGAAAAACCTTGGGGGTAAGGCAAAGGGGGACCTTTGGGTTGGGGATCTTGGGAGGCTCTTTGCAAGAGCCTTGAGAGGCCACTGGGTAGACATGGAGGCCACAGGGGATAGTATCAAGGTAGACCCGGGGTCGGGGAACAATGGGTAAACATCGGGGATCAAAGGGTGTTCTCAAAGGGATAAAAGAATAGATGTGGGTAGAACAAGGAGGCACCGGAGGTTGATAACGAGGTTGGGTTGGGCCCTTGGGAGTGCTATAGGTGCCACAGGGGGGCACAATGGGATAGTTACGACACTGAGCAGGGCCTGTGGAGTGGCTGAGGGAACCAGGGGTTGGGCTGGGATGGGGAGTGGAGGGAACCACAGAGTATATATGGGTATTGCACGGAGATCTCATAGGGAGTCCATGGGGCCTGCTCTGAGCATAACTACTGGGTGAAACCACATCACAAGGAAAGCAAAGGGGAAGAGAAGTGGGAATAACAGTTTTGAGGTCCTAGGGACCACAGTGGGTAAGGTAGTTCCTGGGAGAAGTTCTTTGGGACAGGAATTTGAAAGCATCGTGACGCATGGCTTCACACAAAAAGGACCAGAGAGGCCAGAGGGGTGGGAAGGAGGTGGAGGAGAGGTACTGGCTTCAGGGGGCTTGGGGTGGCCAGGAGGGGTATGCTGGGGGGTGCGGACTAGGGAGTGACATCTGTGGGGAGTGCATGACTGCCTCAACTCTGAGGATTTAGGGGACTGCACTTTGGGGGACACTGGGGAAGGGAGAGGAGGTTCATTGTAGCTTCTGCGGGGAAGTGACTGGGGTGAAGGTATAGACTGGTTGCCCAGAGGTGAAGGGACGGAGAAGACAGAATAAGGACAGTGGGGAAGAGATGATTCCTGGGAACAAGAGGGACCAGAAGTCATAGCATCCGGGGACAGGAGGAGGTAAGAGTTTTCACTAGCCTCCCAGGAGAAAAGGGACTCAAAGCAAGACTCCCTGGGAGCCTGGGGCTGGGGTGAGCAAGGAGAAACAGTACTTCCAGGGGCCAGGCGGATGGAACAGCAAGGACTCCCAGGGGCAGGTATGCAGGCCTCTGAGGAAAGATGGGAATAATGATAAGAGCCCTTCTGAGGTGAGCAGGGAGAGCCAGACATGCCTCTCTGAGATGAGAGTGGGGAGCCACAACAATTTTTCTCAAGGGGCAGATCAAGCTGTGGTTTGGGGTCACAAGAGTCTGGAGGCTTATGGCTGCCATGGTATAAGCCAGCAGTAGGTGGAGAAGATGGTGAGGAAGGAAGAGGATCATTATAACTTTCCCCTGAGGACCAGTGAGAAGGCAGGTTGGATATCATCAGTCCAGTTTCCAAAACCCTGTGAGAAAGGACTGGAGAGACCATAGGTCTAGTTTCCACTGGCTGGTGAGCAAGGGGAGGCGAAATCGTGAGGCAAGTTCCCAGGATCCTATGAGTAGGAGGGGGTGAAATCACAGGGCAAGTTCCCTGGGACTCAGGAGTGAGGGGAGGTGAAATCATGGGGCCAGTTTCCAAGGGTACATGAGTGAGCTGAGGGGAGGTCAGGGGACTGGTTCCCGGAGGCTGATGAGTGAGGGGGGGGGAGGTCACTATGCTGCTTCCCAAAGCTGGAGAGTAACCACTACAGTAAGAGAGGTAAGTGTGTTGGTCAAAATAAGGGCTTCGAGGACAGGGACTTGGCATTCTCGGCGGACTGATCCAGCTGTAATAAGGATTCCGTTGATGGAGAACGGGTGACCCCAGAAGGCTGAACCGGTCAAAATAAGGACTTGAAGGAGGAGAACCCGAAACGCAGCAATAAGGCGTTTGAAGGAGTTGGGGAGAAGAGGGTTGAAAAGAACATCTCTCTGCGGGCAAGGGAGGCTGTGGGTGTGAGGAAGGGGGCGATGGGGGCGGGGAGGGAACCGGTTGAGGTAAGCACCGGGACGTGCCGTTTATGGAAGAAATTCCCGGGCTACCGGTGAGACAAGAGAAAGCGACTCTAGAGAAATGGGGAGAGTCCGGAGGGTGAGAGGAGTCCTTGCACCTTTTGCCTGCGATTGTGGAAGGGCCGGTAGTATGGGCTGGGCGGTCGCTGTAACCTTTCCTGGTCGCCAGTGGCAGCTTGAGGGTGAGGACGGGGCTGATCCCTTTCCCGCAAGGCAGCGGAGACTCAGGGGAGTAGGGGATTTCGCTATGGCATTTTCCGGGGGGTGAAGGCGACCGGGCAGGATGATGATCAGTGAGGAAAGGAGTAGAAGAGGTCATGGGGTAAGGAGGCAAGGAAAAGGAGGGGGAGGGAGGGGAAGAGGGAGGGAGGGGAAGAGGGAGGGAGGGGAAGAGGGAGAGAAGTGGAAGGGGTAGTGGGGGCCAAAGGAAAGGTAAGCCGAGCTAGTAGCAGGAGGAGGTGACATAACTAAAAGAATGAGGGTGAGGCGATGACGTAACTTAGAAGGGCGGAGCTAGGAGGTTGCAGATGTAACAAGCACAAGAGATGAACACTTAGGGCGAAATAAAAGGACAGAGAGAGAGAGAGAGAAAGAGAGAGAGAGAGGCGGTGACGTAACAGACGTGAGAGGGAGGAGCTTACGACGCTCCGCGAATGGGAGGGGAAAGAGGCTTTGGGTTCTAGGGGGCCGGGAAATGGAAGGGTTAGAGAATCTTCCACCGTTACTGTTTCATCCTGTGCCCCCAGCCGGACCTTACCCATTTCTTTTTATGTCGATGTCTCCGCGGAACCGACGCGAAATCCACACGCTTCAGCAGCTCCCGAACACCTCTCAGTGCCAGCGCAGCCATGTTGGCGTGCGACACTGCGTAATTCCGACCGGAACCGCAGCGGGAGACCCTAAGGTTCCGGGGAAGAGGTGAACGCCACCCTGGAGGACAAGACCTAGAAAAGAGGAGGGAACTACCTCTGACGCTCCCCCAGGGCTCCGCCCACCTTTGTATACCCCGCCCAGCCGGGGATACCCTGAGGATGCTGGAAAACGAGCAACCTGGCACTCTGGTGGCACGGCCTAGAGGTATCCAGCAGTGCTGGGGCCTCCGAAGAGGTCCCTAACCCCAGTTGGAGGATCAGAGAGGACTAGAAGCTCCGGTGATTGAATACTAAAAGAGTTAGCTAGCCGGGCTCGGTGGCTCAGCCTGTAATCCACCGCCTTTGGGAGGCTGAGTTGCGTGGATTGCCTGAGCCCGCGGGTTGGAGACCCGCCTGGGAAGCGAGACCTCATCTCTACAATAAATCAAAAAATCAGCCGGGCGTGGTAGCGCGCGCCTGTAATTCCGGCTACTCGGAAGGCTGAGGCGGAAGGATAGCCGGAGCCCAGGAGGCGAGGCTGCGGTGGCCGGGAGCGGCCACTGCACTCCAGTCTGGGCGACAGAGTGAGAATCCAACTCAAAAAAAAAAAATAAGAGGCAAAAGGGAGCCTGAAGGGCCTTCTAGGCAGAAATTGCATGGAGAAAGATCCTGAGGTAGAGGAAAATGAGACCAAACTTGTAGGCAGAGTCAGATTTGCAGTGAAGCTAATGAAACAAGTTTCAGGACCGGCCGGGCTCGGTGGTTCAGTTTGTAATCCCAGCACTTTGGGAGGTTTAGGCGAGTGGATTGCCGCTAGTGGATCCCGCGGGTTCGAGACCAGCCCAGTCAACATGGCAACACCTAGTCTTCTACAATAAATCAAAAATTAGCCGGGTCTGGTTGCCCGTGCCTGTAGTTCTGGCTACTTGGAAGGCTGAGGCGGAAGGATCGCCGGAGCCCAGCGGGATGACGCTGGGGTGGCCGTGAGCATGCCACTGCACTGCAGCCTGGGCGACAGAGTGAGACTCCAGCTCAAAAAAAAAGTTTCAGGACCTATTATATTATTTGCATGGCCCCATTCAATGCCCTGTACCTAATTTTGTATTACTTTTCTTTTTTTTCTTTTTTTTGAGTTGGAGTCTCTGTTGCCCAGGCTGGAGTACAGTGAGTCACTCACGGCCACCCAAGAGTCAACCTGCTGGGCTCAGGCGATCCTTCCACCTCAGCCTTCCAAATAGCCGGAACTACAGGCTCATGCTACCGTGCCCAGCTAATTTTTTTTTTGTAGAGATAAAGTCTTGCCAAGTTGCCCCGGCTGGTCTCAAAACTGGACTCAGGCAATCCTCTCACCTCAGCCTCCCAAAGTGCTGAGATTACAGGCTTGAGCCACCGTGCCAAGCAGGTTCCACTTCTGATTAAGAGAGTTACAGGACTGATTGGCCCTATCTAAAATGGCATAGGCCTGGTGCAGTACCATGAGCTTGTAGTGCCAGCTACTTGGGAGGCTAAGGCGGGAGGATGACTTGAGCCCAGGAGTTCTAGTTCAGCCTGGAAAACACAGCAAGACCCTCATCTCTAAACAATAATAATAATAATAATATAGTGTATACTACACCACCAATTAATAGCTGTTCTTTAACTCTGCTTTTATTCTTATAACTTATAACCACCTGATATATATTAGCATATGGTCTGCTAAATTTATAATTTTCTTTTTTTTTTTTTTTTTTGAGTTGGAGTCTCACTCTCACCAAGCTGGAGTGCAGTGGCACGCTCACAGTCACTGCAGCCTCGACCTGCTTGGCTCAGGTGATCCTTCCACCTCAGCCTTCCAAGTAGCTGGAACTACAGGCACCAACCACCACGCCAAGCTAATTTTTTTTTTAATTTATTGTAGAGATGAGGTCTCACCAAGTTGCCCAGGCTGGTCTGGAACTCACGGGCTCAGACAATCCTCTCCCCTCAGCCTTCTTTCTACAATAAATCAAAAATTAGCCGGGCGTGGTAGCGCGCGCCTGTAGTTCCAGCTACTCGGAAGGCTGAGGCGGAAGGATCGCCAGAGCCCAACAGGTTGAGGCTGCGGTGGCTGGGAGCGGCCACTGCACTCCAGTCTGGGTGACGGAGTGAGACTCCAACTCAAAAAAAAAAAATTTACAGAGGAGAAACCTTCAAAGAAAACCCTCCAGGAAGGGAGTAACGCCTGTTCAAGGCTGAAGCCATCTCTTTCACCACCCCCTTATAATCCCAGAGGCAGAGGCTACTTTTTTTTCCCTTTCACAGGATTATAGACGTGAGCCACGGTTCCAGGACTAGTAAACAGTCTCATGCAGCCAGGTGTGGTGGCTCACGCCTACAATCCTAGAACTTTGGGAAGTGGAGGTGAGAGGATTGCCTGAGTCCAGGTATTCGAGACCAGCCTGGGCAACTTGGCGAGACCTCACCTCTACAATAAATCAAAAAAGTAGATGGGCATGGTAGTGCACGCCTGTGATTCCATCACTTGGGAAAGGGCTGAGAAGGGAAAGGGTCACCTGAGACAGCAAGTCCAGACTGCAGTGGCCATGAGCATGCCACTGCACTCCAACCTAGACAACAGAGTACGACTCCAACTAAAAATAAAACAAAAATTCTCATGCAGCCAGGCGCGGTAGCTCAAGCCTGTAATCCCAGCATTTTGGGAGAAGGAAGTAAGAGGATGGCCTGAGCTCAGGGTTTCAAGGACAGCCTGAGCAACACGATGAGACCTCGTCTCTGCAATAAATCAAAAAATTAGCCAGGCGTGGTGACACCCGCCTGTAGTTCCAGCTACTTGGAAGGCTGAGGAGGAAGGATCAGCTGAGCCCAGCAGGTTAAGGCTGCAGTGGCTTTGAGTGTACCACTGCACTGCAGCCTGGGTGATAAAGTGAGACTTTGACTCAAAAAAAACAAAGCAAAAATACTCTCATGCAAGTTTAAAATAAACACATGCCAAAGATTGTATTCATCATCATAAACTACTCAAGGTGGTAAGACTTGTTCAAGTAAAAATTTAAGTTTCAGAAATTTAAATAATCAGCCAAGCTGGGCTTGGTGGCTAAGCCTGTAATCCCACGCCTTTGGGAAGCTGAGGTGAGTGGATTGCCTGAGTCCGCGGGTTCGAGACCCGCCTGGGCAACTTGGCGAGACCTCATCTCCACAATAAATAAAAAATTAGCCAGACATGGTAGCACGCGCCTGTAGTTCCAGCTACTTGGAAGGCTGAGGCGGATGGATTGCCAGAACCCCAGCAGGTTGAGGCTGCGGTGGCCGGGAGCGGCCACTGCACACCAGTCTGGGCGACAGAGTGAGACTCCAACTCAAAAAACAAAAAACAAAATAATCAGGCCAAAGGAATGCTGAAATGAATTTGCTAATAGTTGCAAAACCATTAATATCCTACTAAGTAATAAACTATAGTGTTTGGGGTTATCTTTTCTACCAGATGGAAATTAATTCCATCTCTATTGGGGAAAATTTATTTATATTACTATGGATAGGAATAATTTGCATGGCTTTCAGTCAGGAATTATTTGCATTGCCAACAGTTTTTTTTACAAGTTAAGCTGTACCCCTACGAAGATGAAAAATAGCCTGATCAGTATAAAGAACACTCAGTAGTTTTCTGCCCATTACAAGTTCTGTACAATTTTTCTGGACATGTCTCGCCTCTCTAGAATGTAAGATTTCAAAAAGCAAGGATTTTGTTCAATTATCTGCTGAATTATCACCTAGAACTATATGTGGAACATAATTGGCTCTCAGCAAATATTTATTGAATGAGTGAGCAATGAGAAAGTAGTGATGTGAGTGTAAACAATTTTTTTCAAAGTTTTTACAGAGACCTAGCAATTCTAAAGTGTAGTGAGTTATGTAAATAGAGGAAAACTTTTTTTTTTTTAAGTTGGATTCTCACTCTGTCAATTAGGTTGGAGTGCAATGGCATGCTCATGGCCATCACAGCCTCTACCTGCTGGGTTCAGGCAATCCTTCCACCTCAGCCTTGCAAGTAACTGGAACTACTGGTGCAGGCTACCATGCCCAACTAAATTTTGTGGATTTATTGTAGAGATGAGGTCTCACCACGTTTCCCAGGCTGGTCTCGAACCCCTGGACTCAGGCAGTTCTCTCGCCTCAGCCTCCCAGGGTGCTGGGATTATAGGCTTGAGCCACTGTGCCTGGTGTTTTGTTTTTTTTTTTAATGCTCATTGACATTTAACTCCAGATGAGGATCCACTGAAAAGAAATTGAATGCGCTAGAGAGGAAGTATCCCAAACATACCTTTTCTCAAAGGCTTATACCCACAACATACCTGTGAAGGGCCCCTCCCCAGCCCAGCTTCAGTTTACCCATCCATAAAGCCAGAGGACAGAAGAGGAAGTTGGACTAGATCAATGGTTCTCAAACTTTTTGCTTTCAGGACCCCTTTACACTCTTTTCGTTTGTTTGAGTCAGAGTCTCACCCTGTTGCCCAGGCTGGAGTGCAGTGGCACACTCATGGCCACCGGAGCCTCAACCTGCTGGACTCAGGCGATTCTTCTGCCTCAGCCTTCCAAGTAACTGGAACTACAGGCAAACGCTACCACACCCAGCCAATTTTTTGATTTATTGTAGAGATGAGGTCTCGCCAAGTTGCCCAGGCTGGTCTGGAACCCATAGGCTCAGGCAATCCTCTCACCTTAGCCTCCCAAAGTGGTGGGATTATAGGGGTGAGCCACCGCGCCAGCCCTATTTGTTTGTTTTTGCTTTTGTTTTGATTCAGACTGCCACTCTGTGGTCCAGGCCTCAACCTGTTTGCTGGGCTCAGGCGATTCTTCCACCTCAGCCTTCCAAGTAGCTGAAACTATAGGCGCACACCACCACGCCCAGTTTTTTTTTTTTTTTTTTTTTTTTGTAGAGATGAGTTCTTACCAAGTTACCCAGGCTGGTCTCCAACCCCTGGGCTCAGACAATCCTCTCACCTCAATCTCCCAAAGTGCTGGGATTATAGACTTCAGCTACCGTGCCCTGCTTACAAATTTCTTGCAAAATAATGAGAGGCTTAATAGACTACATTTGGAGTCTCATTTCTGCTTCTTCACTCTATCTGTTGCATATGTTGTTCTAGTTGAAGTTATATAAAGAAAACGCAGGCCGGGCTTGGTGGCTCAGTCTGTAATCCCAGCACTTTGGGAGGCTGAGGTGAGTGGATTGCCTGAGCCCGCGGGTTCGAGACCCGCCCGGGCAACTTGGCGAGACCTCGTCTCTACAATAAATCAAAAATGAGCCAGGCGTGGTAGCGCGCACCTGTAGTTCCAGCTACTTGAGGCGGAAGGATCGCCGGAGTCCAGCAGGTTGAGGCTGCGGTGGCCGAGAGTGGCCACTGCACTCGTCTGGGTGGCAGAGTGAGACTCCAACTCAAAAAAATAAAATAAAATAATTAAATAAATAAATAAGAATTAGCCGGGTGTGGCAGCGCGTGCCTGTAGTTTCGGCTACTTGGAAGGCTGAGGCAGAAGGATCGCCAGAGCTCAACAGGTCGAGGCTGCGGTGGCCAGGAGCGTGCCACTGCACTCCAGCCTGGGTGACAGAGTGAGACTCCCACTTAAAAAATGTCTGGGCATGGTGGCTCACTCCTATAATTCCAGCACTTTGGGAGACCAAAGTGAGAGGACTGCCTGAGCCCACGGGTTCAAGACCAGCCTGGGCAAATTGGCGAAACTTCATTTCTGCAACTTATTTATTTATTTTTGTTTGTTTGTTTGAGTTGGAGTCTCACTCTGTCGCCCAGACTGGAGTGCAGTGGCCGCTCCCAGTCACCTCAACATGCTGGGCTCCGGCGATCCTTCCGCCTCAGCCTTCCAAGTAGCTGGAACTATAGGCACGCGCTACCACGCCCGGCTATATTTCTACAATTTAAAAAAAAAAAAAAAATTAGCCAGGCGCAGTGGCACGTCCCTGTAGTTCCAGCTACTTGGAAGGCTGAGGTGGAAGTATCACAGTGGCTGTGAGCATGCCACTGCACTCCAGCCTGGGAGAGAGTGAGATTCAAACTCAAAAAAAAAAAGAAAATATATTCTTTTTGATACACCAATCTAGACAACCTTTAAGGTTAGTGGCAGTGTAGAATCTGAAACCATATCAAGAGTTTTTTATATACCGTTATATTAAAATTCATTTATCATAAATAAAGAAAAAAAGGGGGACAGATGTGGTGGCTCACACCTATAATCCCAGCACTTTGGGAGACCGAGATGAGAGGATCATTTGAGCCCAGGAGTTTTAGATCAGCCTGGGCAATATAGTGGGACCTCATCTCTACAAAAAATTTTAAAAATTAGGTGGGCATGATGGCATGCTCCCTGTAGTCCTAGCTACTTGGGAAGCTGAGGGAGGAGATCACTTGAGCCCAGGAGTTTGAGGCTGTGGTGAGCTGTGATTGTGCCACCACAATTCAGTCTGGGTGACAGAAAAGGAAAAAGAAGGGAGTCAGGTCCAGTAGAGCATAGCTGTAGTCCCAGCTACCCAGGAGGCTAAGTTTGGAAGATCGCTTGAGCCCAGGAGTTTGAATTCAACCTGGGCAATATAGCAAGACCCTATCCCTAAAAAAGTAGATAAATAAAATAAATAATATCCATTGATCTATCCTGTACTTTGAATGAATCTTTTGCCTTTGCATGCCTTTATAACATCATATGGTGATTATATGGAAATTATTGGTTCACTGAATTGTACAGACCTTCGAAATGTTTAAAAATCATTATACACTATCAAAAAAATCACAGTTGTTAGCATCAATACTGACCACATCACAAAAGTCTTTAAATGTTAGGATGACGGATCAGTGGCTACCCAGAGCCAAGCAAATTGGAGCTCTAGGCCGTGAGCAGATAGACCAGCCCCGTGAACCCAGTGGTCTTCCCGCATCTGACTGTGGTACTCTTGGCCACTGGCATGTTCTTCACTGCCTGGTTCTTCATGTATGAGGTCACCTCCACCAAGTACACTCACGATATCCACAAAGAACTCCTCATCTTCTTGGTGACCTCTCTTTTCTTTTCTTTTTTTCTTTTTTTTTTTTTTTTGAGTTGGAGTCTCACTCCTTAGCCCAGGCTGGAATGCAGTGGCACGCTCACAGCCACTGCAGCCTAGACTGCTGGGCTCAGGCGATCCTTCCACCTCAGCCTTCCAAGTAACTGGAACTATAGGCACATGCCACCACGCCTGGCTAATTTTTTGATTTATTAGCCTCAACCTGCTGGGCTCTGGCGATCCCTCCGCCTCAGCCTTCCTCTCCGAGTAGCCGGAATTACAGGCGCACTCTACCACGACCCGCCAATTTTTTGATTTATTGTAGAGATGAGGTCTCGCCAAGTTGCCCAGGCGCGTCTGGAATCCACTCACCTCAGCCTCCCAAAGCGCGGGATTACAGGCTGAGCCACCGAGCTGGCTAACTGTATTAGTCTTAACAACATCAACAAACATTTGGCCAACAGTACTACATACATTTGCAAAGCACGTTATTTAGTCAGTCAACTAAGGTAAGGCTAGGTTCATGTGTATCTCAAACCACCAACTGAGCATAATTGTCTCAACTTAACTCTGCAAACAAATCGTTTAAGAGCTTATTAAAGCGTGATGTAGTGGCTCATACCTACAATCCCAGCACTTTGGAAGACTGAGGTGAGAGGATTGCCTGGGCAACTTGGCGAGACCTCATCTCTACAATAAATCAAAAAATTAGCTGGGCATGGTGGTGCCTGCCTGTGGTTTCAGCTACTTTGAAGGCTGAGGAGGAAGGATCGCCTGAGCCCAGCAGGTGGAGGCTGTGTTGACCAGGAGCGTGCCATTGTCCTCCAGTCTGGAGGACAGAGTGAGACTCCAACTCAGAAAACAAAAAGAGCTTATTTAAATATCTTGGGTTCCACCCCCAGAGATTCTGATTAAGTAGGTCTGAGGTGGAGCCCAGAAATGCTAATTCTCCATAAATTCGACCTGCTGGGCTCAGGTGATCCTTCCGCCTCAGTCTTCCAAGCAAGTTACAGATGCACGCCACCATGCCCAGCTGGTGTTTTTGTTTTTGTTTTTTTTGTAATTTATTGCAGAAACGAGGTCGCACCAAGTTGCCCAGGCTGGTCTCGAACCCCCAGGCTCAGGCAAACCTCTCTCCTTGGCCTCCCAAAGTGCTGGGATTACAGGTTAAGCCACTGCACCTAGCGTGTTTTTTTCTTTCTTTTTTGGGGGGGTGTGGGAATGGGTGAAGAGGAAGGAAAGATTTTTAATTATACAATTTATTTTGTTATTTTTAATTTTTTATTGATATATAATAGTTGTACATATTTTGGGAATCCATGTAATATTTTGATATGTGCATACAATGTGTAATGATCAAATCAGAGTATTGGAGTATTTATCACCTCAAATATCTTTTTTTATTTTTTGAGTTGGAGTCTCACTCTGTCACCCAGACTGGAGTGCAGTGGCCGCTCCCAGTCACCGCAGCCTCGACCTGCTGGGCTCCGGCGATCCTTCCGCCTCAGCCTTCCAAGTAGCCAGAATTACAGGCATGCGCTACCACGCCTGGCTGATTTTTTGATTTATTGTAGAGATGAGGTCTCACTGCCCAGGCAGGTCTCGAACCCGCGGGCTCAGGCAATCCACTCACTTCGCCTCCCAAAGGCGCGGGATTACAGGCTGAACCACCGAGCCCGGCTCTCAAATATCTTTTATTTGTGTCTGAAACATTACAATTCCCTCTCTCTCTCTCTATATATATATATATATATTTTTTTTTTTTTTTTTTTGAGAAAGCAGGATTTATTGAGAGGACAGAAAAGCTCCCACAATGGGAGGGGACCTGAAGGGGTTGTCCAACAATTCTATATATTTTTAAATATACAATAAAGTATTATTAACTTGAACTTCTGTACTATCAAATACTTGAACTCATTCCTTCTGTCTGCATTTTTGTACCCATTAATCAACTTCTCAATTTCTTTAATTGATATGGAGTAGTACTATGGTTTGAATATGGTTTATTTGGCCCCACCAAATCTCATGTTGAGATTGATCCCCAGTGTTGGAGGCAGAGCCTGGTGAGAGGTGTTTGGGTCATGGGAGAAGATCCCTCATGAATGGTTTGGGGCGATCCTCGGGAGAGTGAGTTCTCACTATTTGTTCCCATGAAAACTAATTGTAAAAAAGAGCCTGGCACCTCCTCTTCTCTTTCTCTTTTGCTCTCTCTCACCATATAACAAGCTGGCTTCCCTTCATTTTTGACCATGAGTGGAAACTTTCTGAGGCCCTCATCAGAAGCAGATTTTGGTGCCATGCTTCTTGTACTTTCTGCAGAACTATGAGCTAAGTAAACCTCTTTTCTTTATAAATTAACCATACTCGGGTATTCAGTTACAGCAACATAAACGAACTAAGATAGGCAGTTGTTCTCAACCAGAAATGATTTTGGCCCTCCCCCAGGGAATGTTTGGTAACATACAGACACATTTTGGGTTGTTACAACTGGGTAGTGCATCTGACATCTAGTGGGTAGAGACAAAGGATATTGCTGAACACCCTCCAATACACAGGGCAGCCATTTCCCACAACAAAAAATTATACAACTCCAAATGTTAATAGTGCTGAAGTTAAGAAACTCTGATACGGGACTCTTTGAAAATTCTAATTATTATTGCATCAATTTAATAATTTGAGCCTTTTAAATAAATTGTCAAGGCTGGGTGTGAAAGCTCATGCCTGTAATCCCAGTACTTTGGGAGGTGGAGGTGAGAGCATTGTCTGAGCCCAGGGGTCCAAGACCAGACTGGGAAACTTGGTGAAACCTTGCCTCTGCAATAAATTTAAAAAATTAGCCGGGCATGATGACACGCACCCATGGTCCCAGCTACTTGGAAGCTGAGGTGAAAGGATCACCTGAGCCCAGCAGGTCAAGACTGCAGTGGCTGAGAGTATGCCACTGCACTCCAGTATGGGAGATAGAGTGAGACTCCTACTCAAAAATAAATAAATAAATAAATAAGGCCAGGCTCGGTGGCTCAGCCTGTAATCCCACGCCTTGGGAGGCTGAGGTGAGTGGATTGCCTGAGCCCATGGGTTCAAGACCTGCCTGGGCAACTTGGCAAGACCTCATCTCTACAATAAGTCAAAAATTAGCCGGGTGTGGTAGCGCGCACCTGTAGTTCCTGCTACTTGGAAGGCTGAGGCGGAAGGATCACTGGAGCCAGCAGGTCAAGGCTGCGGTGGCTGGGAGCGGCCACTGCACTCCAGTCTGGGCGACAGAGTGATACTCCAACTCAAAATAAATAAATAAATAAATTTATCAATACCTCGGCTTTTGGGAAGATCTGATCCTAGACCTTAGCTAACACCACCATCCAAGCAACCCAGCCACTCATGATGCCTTGAGACTGTGCAGGTACCCAGTACTGCCACAGCTGTCAATGAGAAACTCCCCACACCAAGGTTATATATAACCAAGGGAACACTACAATGCCTACGTCACCTTCTGTCAACCCCACGTTGGGATAATAGGCATGAGCCAGCATGCCCGACCTTGATAAAGTCTTTAAATGACTCAAATTATCAAATAGTCTACTCAGACTGGGAATGGTGGCTCATGCTTGTAATCCCAACATTTTGGGAGGCGGAAGTGAGAGGACTGCCTGAGCCCACGGGTTTGAGACCAGCTTGGGCAATATGGCGTCTCTCGTCTCTACAATAAATAAAAAAATTAGCTGGGCATGGTGCACATGCCTGTAGTTCCAGGTACTTGGAACACTGAAGCATAAGGATCGCCTGAGCCCAGCAGGTTGAGGCTGCAGTGGCCATGAGCGTGCTACAGCACACCAGCCTGGGTGACTGAGTGAGACTCTGACTAAAAAAATAAAAAATGCCGCCTGGGCAACTTGTTGAGACCTCATCTCTACAATAAATAAAAAAATTAGCCGGGCGTGGTGACGTGCGCCTGTAGTTCCAGCTACTTGGAAGGCTGAGGCAGAAGGATCACCAGAGCCCAGCAGGTCAAGGCTGCGGTGGCCGGGAGCGGCCACTGCACTCCAGTCTGGGCGACAGAGTGAGACTCCAACTCAAAAAAAATTAGCTGGGCATGGTAGCATGCGCCTGTAGTTCTGGCTACTTGGAAAGCCGAGGCGGAAGCCTTGCTGGAGCCCAGCAGGTTGATGCTGGGGTGGTCATGAGCATGCCACTGCACTGTATGTAGCCTGGGTGACGGAGTGAGAGACTCCAACTCAAAAAAAAAAAAAGAAAAAAGAAAAAAAAAGGTCATCCCCAAGCCATATAGCCATCAGATATTGCCAAGTTAATGTGAAGGAAAGAATTCTAAGAGCAGTGAGACAAAAGCATCAAATACCTTAGAAAGGTAAACCTATCAGACTACAGCAGACTTTCATCAGAACCCCTACAGGCCAGAGGTCCTATCTTCAATCTCCTCAAACAGAATAATAGCCAAGGATTTTGTATCTCTCAAAAATAAGTTTCATAAATGAAGGAAAATAAAGTATTTCTCAGACGAGCAGACACTGAGGGAATTTGTCACCACTAGACTGGCTCTACAAGAATACTGATAGTAATTCTAAATACTTAAGCAAAAGGTTGAAATATATCAGCTGAAAAACACTGGAAATCATAAAGCTCACAAGGCTTATAGAACACCAACTCAATGGGAGGGTGGGAAAGTAGCCAGGTAACAACCACCATGGTGAATGGAATAATAGCTTACATATAATTAAACCTGAAAATTGCCGGGTATGGTGGCTCACATCTGTAATCCCAGCACTTTGGGAGGTCAAGGCAAGAGGACTACCTGAGCACAGGGGTTTGAGATCTGCCTGGGCAACTTGGCAAGACCTTGACTCTACAATAAATCAAAAATATTAGCTGCCGGGCTTGGTGGCTCAGCCTGTAATCCTGCACCTTTGGGAGGCTGAGATGAGTGGATTGCCTGAGCCCACGGGTTTGAGACCCGCCTGGGCAGGCGAGACCTCATCTCGACAATAAATCAAAGAATCAGCCGGGTGTGGTAGCACATGCCTGTAATTCCGGCTACTTGGAAGGCTGAGGCGGAAGGATTGCCGGAGCCCAGCAGGTCAAGGCTGCGGTGGCCAGGAGCGGCCACTGCACTCCAGTCTGGGCGACAGAGTGAGACTCCAACTCAAAAAAAAAAAAAAAAAAAAAAAAAAATATATATATATATATATATATATATATTAGCTGGACGTGTTGGTGTGCACCTGTAGTTCCAGCTACTTGGAAAGCTGAGGCAGAAGGATCGCCTGAGCCCAGCCGGTAGAGGCTGCGGTGGCCATGAGCATGCCACTGTCCTCCAGCCTGGGCGACAGAGTGAGACTGCAACTCAAAAAAAAAAAAAAAAACCCAAAACCAAAGAAACTGAAAACAAATGATCTCGATAATAATAAATTAGGCCAAGCACAGTGGCTCACACCTATAATTCCAGAACTTCGGGAGGCTGAGGTGAGAGGGTTGCCTGAGACCAGCAGTTCTGGGCAACTCTGTGAGACCTCATCTCTACAATAAATCAAGAAAAGTTAGCTGTGTGTGGTAGTTCCAGCTACTTGGAAGGCTGAGGCAGAAGGATTGCCTGAGTCCAGCAAGTTGAGGCTATGCTGGCCAGGAGTGTGCCACTGCACTCTAGCTTGGGCGACAGAGTGAAACTCTGACTCAAAAAAAAAAAAAAAAAAAAAAAAAGATAGCCAGGCTCAGTGGCTCAGCCTGTAATCCCGTGCTTTGGGAGGCTGAGGTGAGTGGATTGCCTGAGCCCGTGGGTTCGAGACCCGCCTGGGCAACTTAGCGAGACCTCATCTCTAAAATAAACCAAAATATTAGCTGGGCGTGGTAGCGCGAGCCTGTAGTTCCAGCTACTTGGAAGGCTGAGGCGGAAGGATTGCCGGAGCCCAGCAGGTAGAGGCTGCGGTGGCCAGGAGCGTGCCACTGCACTCCAGTCTGGGCGACAGAGTGAGACTCCAACTCAAAAAAAAAAAGAAAAAAGACAAGGTTATTATATATTGAAAAATGGATCAATTCAACAAGAAGATATAACTATTTTAAATATATATGCACATAGCACCAGAATCCTCAGTTTTTGTTTGTTTGTTTTTGTTTTAGAAAGAAGTATAGTTTATTATTCACCTTTCACAGATTGGAAAGGGGGCTGACACTCAGAGTCAAGTGTGGCCCCGAAGAGTCATGAAATAGGTATATTTAAGGGCCTTTGGAGAAGCGAGAGAGAGTGGCAGGTCTCCATGGAAGAGGAAACAAGAGAAAAGAATCCTCAGGTGTCTTTTTTTTGTTTTTTTTTTTTTGAGTTGGAGTCTCACTCTGTCACCCAGACTGGAGTGCAATGGCCGCTCCTGGCCACCGCAGCCTCGACCTGCTGGGCTCAGACGATCCTTCCGCCTCAGCCTTCCAGTAGCTGGAACTACAGTCACACGCTACCATGCCTGGTTAATTTTTGATTTATTGTAGAAATGAGGTCTCGCCAAGTTGCCCAGGCAGGTCTCGAACCTGTGGGCTCAGGCAATCCATTCACCTCGGCCTCCCAAAGTGCTGGGATCACAGGCTGAGCCACCGAGCCTGGTTGAATCCTCAGTTTTATAGAACAAATTATACTAGACCTAAGAAAAGAGATAGACAGTACATTAGTGGGAGACTCACTCCACTGACAGCAATAGGCAAATCATCAAGACAAAAAGTTAAAGAAACACTGGTGTTAAACTGGACCCTAGAGCAAATGGACCTAACAGACCTCGACAGAACATTTCATACCAAAGCTACAGAATAAAACTAGAAATTAACATCAAGAAGAACTCATGAGCCGGGCTCGGTGGCTCAGCCTGTAATCCCATGCCTTTGGGAGGCTGAGATGAGTGGATTGCTTGAGCCCGCGGGTCCGAGACTCGCCTGGGCAGGCGAGACCTCATCTCTACAATAAATCAAAAAATTAGCCGGGGGTGGTAGCACGCGCCTGTAGTTCCAGCTACTTGGAAGGCTGAGGCGGAAGGATCGCCGGAGCCCAGCAGGTCGAGGCTGCGGTGGCCGGGAGCGGCCACTGCACTCCAGTCTGGGTGACAGAGTGAGACTCCAACTCAAAAAAAAAAAAAAAAAAAAAGAAGAACTCATGAAACCAAATACATAGAAATTAAACAATCTGCTCCTGAATGATCTTTGGGTCAACAATGAAATCAAGATGGAAATTTTAAAATTCCCTGAAGTGAATGACAACAAAGACACAAGTTATCAAAACCTCTAGGACACAGCCAAAGCTGTGCTCAGAGAAAAAGTTATAGCGTTTAAGGCTTACATTAAAAAGACTGAAAGATCACATAATAACAATCTAATGTCACATCTCAAGGAACTGAGAAACGCATACAGCGCAGGCGCGGTGGTTCACGTCTATAATTCCAGCACTACAAGAGGCAGAGGTGAGAGGATTAATTGAACCCAGGGCATCAAGACCAGCCTGGGCAACTTGGTGAGACCTCATCTCTACAATAAATCAAAAAAGTAACTGAGTGTAATGATGCATACCTGTGGTTCCAGTTACTTGGAAGGCTGAGGCAGAAGGATCACCTGAGCACCACAGGTTGAGGGTGTGGTGGCCGTGAGCATGTCACTGCACTTCAGCCTGGGTAACTGAGACTCTGACCAAAAAAAAGAAAAAAAAGTGGAAATGGAGACATTACCACTGATAAAACTGATACCATAGAAATACAAAAGATCATCCATGACTATTATGAGCACCTCTGTGCAAACAAACTAGACAATCTAGGAGAAAAGGGATATGTTATTGGAAACATGCCATATCCAGACCTTGAATCACAAAGAAAAAGAAACCCTGAATAGACAAATAACAAGTAGTGAGATTGAAGCAGTAATTACAAGTCTCTCAACACACACACAAAAAATTAGCACCTGGCTGGATGCAGTGACTCAAACCTGTAATCCCAACATTTTGGGAGGCCGAGGTGAGTGGATTGCCTGAGCTCAGGGGTTCGAGACCAGCCTGGACAACCTTGGTGAGACCTCATCTCTACAATAAACTAAAAAAAATTTAGCCAGGCTTGGTGGCGCGTGCCTATAGTTCCAGCTCATTGGAAGGCTGAGGCGGAAGGATCGCCTGAGCCCAGCAGGTTGAGGCTGCAGTGGCCGTGAGTGTGCCACTGCACCACAGCTGGGTAACAGAGTGAGACTCTGACCCAAAAAAAAAAAAAAATTGTAATCCCGTGCCTTTGGGAGGCCAAGGTGAGTGGATTGCCTGAGCTCAGGGGTTCGAGACCCACCTGGGCAACTTGGCGAGACCTCATCTCTACAATAAATCAAAAAATCAACCAGGCGTGGTAGCGCTCGCCTGTAGTTTCAGCTACTTGGAAGGCTGAGGCAGAAGGATCACCAGAGCCCAGCAGGTCAAGACCGAGGTGGCCGGGAGCGGCCACTGTACTCCAGTCTGGGCGTCAGAGTGAGACTCCAACTCAAAAAAAAAAAAAAAAAATTCAGCACCTGACAGACTCATAGCCACATTCTACAGTCTTTCAAAAAAGAGCTGGTGCCAGTCCTTCTGAAACTATTCTGCAAATTTTTTTTTTTTTTGAGTTGGAGTCTCACTGTCGCCCAGACTGGAGTGCAGTGGCCGCTCCCAGCCACCGCAGCCTCGACCTGCTGGGCTCTGGCGAACCTTCTGACTCAGCCTTCCAAGTAGCTGGAACTACAGGCGCACACTACCACGCCCGGCTAATTTTTTTTGATTTATTGTAGAGATGAGGTCTCGCCTGCCCAGGCGGGTCTCGAACCCGCAGGCTCAGGCAATCCACTCACCTCACCCTCCCAAAGGCGCGGGATTACAGGCTGAGCCACCAAGCCGGCTTCTGCAAAATTTTAAAAATTTAAAGTTGGAGAGAGAGTTTTCTCTAACTCATTCTATGAAAACCTACCAAAGCTACCAGAAAAAAACACAACAAAAAAAGAAAACTACAGACCAATATCTCTGATGACCATAGATGCAAAAATTCCCAAAATACTAGCAAACTGAATTCAACAGCATACTAAAAAAACAATCCACCATAATCAAGTGGGTTTGTTTTTTTTAAGTTGGAGTCTCACTCTGTCACCCAGACTGGCGTGCGGTGACACGTTCTTGGCCACTGCAGCCTCGACCTGCTGGGCTCCGGCGATCCTTCCACCTCAGTCTTCCAAGTAGCTGAAACTACAGGTGTGCGCCACCAGGCTCGGCTAATTTTTTTTTTTTTTAATTATAGAGATGAGGTCTCGCCAAGTTGCCCAGGCAGGTCCTGAACCCGCGGGCTCAGGCAATCCACTCACCTCAGTCTCCCAAAGCGCTGGGATTACAGGCTGAGCCACCGAGCCTGGCTTCAAGTGGGTTTTATCCCAAGTATGTGAGGATGGTTCAGCTTATACAAGTCAATAAATGTGATCCACCACATAAACAGAATTAAAAACAAAAATTGTAGCCAGGCTCAGTGGCTCAGCCTGTAATCCTGCGCCTTGGGAGGCTGAGGTGAGTGGATTACCTGAGCCCGCGGGTTCGAGACCCGCCTGGGCAACTCGGCGAGACCTCATCTCTACAACAAATCAAAAAATCAGCTGGGCATGTTAGCAGGTGCCTGTAATTCTAGCTACTTGGAAGGCTGAGGCGGAAGGATCGCCGGAGCCCAGCAGGGCAATGCTGCGGTGGCCAGGAGTGGCCACTGCACTCCAGTCTGGGTGACAGTGAGACTCCAACTCAAAAAAAAAAAAAAAATTTGTCTTCAATAGATACAGAAAAAGCATTTGATAAATCCAGCATCTTTTCATGATAAAAACCTTCAGCAAAACAGGCATAGAAGGAACATTCCTCAATATAATAAAAGCCATATACGACAAACCCACAGCCAATGTTATCCTGAATGGAGAGAAGTGGAACGCATTCCCCCTTAGAACTGGAACAAGGCAAAGATGTTCACTTTCACTACTCCTGTTCAACTAGTACTGGAAGTCCTAGCCAGAGTAATCAGGCAAGAAAAAGAAATTAAGGGTATCAAGATTGGAAAGTGAAAAATCAAACTATCTCTGTATGCCCACAATATGATCTTATATGTAGAAAATCCTAGAGACGCCACCAAAAGACTTCTGGACTTGATAAATGAATTCAGTAAAGCTTCAGGATACAAAATCAGCACACAAATCAGTAGCACTGCTATACACCAATAGTGAACAAGCTGAGAATCAAATCAATAACTCAGTTCCGTTTACAACAGCAGCCAAAAAGGCAAAATACCTAGGAATATATTTAATCAAGGAAGTGAATGATCTCTACAGGGAGAACTGCAAAACAGTGATGAAAGAAGTTATAATGGACACAAACAAATGGAAAAAAAATTCCATGCTCATGGATTAGAATAATCAAAATTGTTAAAATGGCCATATTACCCAAAGTAATCTACAGATTCAATGCATTTCCATCAAACTACCAACATAATTTTTCACAGAATTAGAAAAACAATCCTAAAATTCATATGGAACCAAAAAAGAGTCAGAATAGCCAAAACAATTCTAAGCAAAAAGAACAAAGCCAGAGGCAACACATTACCTGTCTTCAAATTATATTACAAGGCTATAATAACCAAAATAGCAGGGTATTACTACAAGAGCAGATACATGGACCAATGGAACAGAATAGAGAATCCAGGAATTAACACAAATACCTACAACCAATTGATCTTCGACAAAGCAGACAGAAACGTACACTGGGGAAAGGATACCCTGTTCAACAAATGGTGCTGGGAAAATTGGAGAGGACCTACAGAAAAATGAAACTTGATCCCTATCTCTCACCATAAACAAAAATTATCTCAAGATGCATTAAAGACTTAATGTCAGACTTGAAACCATAAAAACCCTAGAAGAAAACTTAGGAAAAACTCTTCTGGACATCAGCCTAGGCAAAAAATGTATAGCTAAAACCCCAAAAGTAAATGCAAAAAACCCAAAAATAAACAAGTTAATAAAGAAAAAGTTAATTAAAATGACATGCTTCTGCACAGCAAAAGAAACAATCAACAGAATAAACAGGCAACCTACAGAATGGAAGAAGATATTCACAAACTATACATATGACAAAGGACTAATATCCAGAATCTACAAAGAATTCAAACAAATCAAGAGAAAGGCAAATAACCCCATTAAAAAGTGGGCAGGCCAGGCTTGGTGTCTCAGCCTGTAACCCCAGTACTTTGGGAGGCCGAGGCAAGTGGATTGCCTGAGCCGGTGGGTTCAAGATCAGGCCAGGCAACTTGGTGAGACCTCGTCTCTAAATAAATCAAAAATTAGCTGGGCGTGGTAGTGTGCACCTGTAGTTCTGGCTACTTGGAAGGCTAAGGCAGAAGAATTGCGGAGCCCAGCAGGTCAACGCTGGGGTGGCAGTGAGTATGCCACTGCACTCTAGCCTGGGTGACAGAGTGAGACTCCAACTCAAAAAAAAAAAGTAGGCAAATAACATGAACAGATATCTCTCAAATGAAGGTATACAAGCTGGGTATGATGGCTTACACCTGTAACCTCAGCACTTTGAGAGACAGAGGCAGGAGGATTGCCTGAGCCCAGGGATTTGAGACCAGCCTGGGCAATTTTGCAAGACCTTGTCTCTACAATAAATAAAAAAATTAGCTGGGTGTGGTGGCGCACACTCATAGTTCCAGCTACTTGGAAGGGTAAAGCAGAAGGATCACCTGAGCCCAGCAGTTCAAGTCTGCAGTGGCCATAAGAGTGCCACTGCAGTCCATCCTGGGTGACAAAGTGAGAATCCAACTCAGTAGAAGAAGGAGGAGGAGGAGAAGGAGGAGGAAGAGAAGCAGCAGAAGAAATACAAATGGCCAACAAGCACGTGAAAAAATGGTTAACATCTGGCCGGGCATGGTGCCTTAGCCTGTAATCCCAGCACTTTGGGAGGACGAGGCCAGAGGATCGCCTGAGACCAGCCTGGGCAACTTGGTGAGACCTCATCTCTACAATAAATCACAAAAACTAGCAGGGCATGGTGGCATGTGTCTGTAGTTCCAGCTACTCGGAAGGCCGAGGCAGAAGGATCGCCTGAGCCCAGTAGGTCAAGCTTGTAGTGGCCGTGAGCATGCCACTGCACTCCAGCCTGGGCAACAAAAGTGAGACTCCAAACTCAAAAAAAAAAAAAGGTCAACATTACTAATCATCAGAGAAATGCAAATTAAAACCACAGTGAGTTACCACCTTATACCAGTCAGAATGGCCATTATTTTAAAAATTTCAAAACAATAGATGCTGGCACTGATGTGATGGAAAAGGAATGCTTATATACTGTTGGTGGAAGTATAAATTAGTATGATCTCTAGGTAAAGCATTATGGATGAAAGACAGTGGCGCACAGTGAGACTCAACACCCATTAAAGCCAAGAGATTTAATGGGTCGAATGCGGTGGCTACAGGACCTGAGGGTCAAGCTGTAGCGCTGAAGCAAGGGTGCTCCAGCCTTTATGGGGGCTTAGGGCGACCTGTCAGTTGATTATTGGTCGGCTGGCAGAGCTCCATCCACGTTGGTGGGTTTTTCGTGGATGCGGGAAAGGGTGCGGAGGGAGAACAAAGGAAGGCACCATTTCAATCGCTATTTTAGTTTGCCTTGTCGCTGTTTCCAGGAAAGGGAGGGGATGTGGCTTTACTTGTGGCTTGGCGGTGGCCCTTCATTCCCACCTCTTTGGTTATACGGGAGGGGGGCAGCGTTTGTCTGTCCGGCTACTTCCTGCTGAAAATGGGCGTCGGTGGGTGAGGTGGGTGAAAGGACAAGCCACATGAGACCACACAAGTAGGTGCCAAAAGAAAAAATTTCTTTTGAGTGGAAGTCCTGGAAGGTGACTTGTAAGAGGAAAACGGCAAGCTGGTCCGGCCAGTCATCGAGTTGACACGGGAAAGGGAGGAGCCAGCTGTCACGAAGAAGGTGGTCAAGAAACGCTGAGAATTTGAGTGGTAGGTAGTAGGGGGTAAATTTTAAGGCGAGCATGTCTGAAATGAGAAGACAAGGTTAGAGGTTTGTAGGGTTGGGACAGTTGAGACCTGGATCTTCGGTGGGCAGGAGGTCAGAATTCTGTAGGAGAAGCTGATTAATGCTTTGATTAGAGATTTTTGAAAGTTGTGACTGGAGAAACTTGATGATACAAGGGAGAAAGGAGCACAGGCCGAAAATGAGAATGACAGGTGTGATGATAGGCAAAAGCCAGGTGAGTAGGGAGTTTTGTAGTAGGCTGCCGACTTGGGAAGACTTTGTCCTTTGGAGCTGTGAGGAGAGGTGTTGTAATTTATTAATGTTTTGCTGGATGACTCCTGACTCATTAATATATTAACAGCACTTCTCTTGGAGGAAAAGACAAGTGCCTCCCTTTTCGGCTGTTAGGAGATCTAGAACCTGACGATTTTGGAGGGCTACTTGTGCTATGCTTGTTATCTGTCTTTATAATGATTGGAGAGAATTGGAGGTGGTGTCTAAAGCTAACTGGATTTTGTTTTATAAGTCTTCCATGGCCCATAGTGAGTAGCCGAGAGCCCCTCCTGATAGACCTATGGAGGTGACTGCGGAAGCCAGGGACAATCCTACCATGACTGGAAGGAAGACAGCCCTCTTGCGTCGGTATTTGGGAGTCAAGAGGGCCTGGAGGTCGGCAATGGAGCAGAGAGAGAGCTGTGGGATTAGTGTAACAACTATACAGGGGGAGGTGAGATTGGAGGTCTGGGAGGGGGGGTGCCATTGTACCATAAGAAGAGGCCAGGCGGGAGGACATGTCTGTTTGTCGAGTTTATGGTGGTTGAGCAGAGAGAGCTATTTGAATGGAGAGTGGGAACATTGGACGGACCAATACAGAGGTAAGAGGAGTTGGATGCCACTTCCCAAAGTGGAACGTGAAGTTTGGTGATGGCCTCTCTGGTGGAAGACAGGTTGAGGGTATTATTACTGTTGGGTGAGACAGGAAGTGGGACGGCAGCCAGCAGAGGTCGTTGTAATGAGGCACAAAGAAAGCATTGTGAATCGGGGAGAGAAGGGAAGGACCGATTTAAGAAGCGGAGGGTGTGGCCTATTATAGTAAACCAAGAAGGGAGATGCTGGGAGGGTTGTAAGGAGAGGTGGTCTTCTGAGGAAGGGGGTAAAGGGTCTACCGCTGCCAGGAGCTGTTGTTTTGGGGTCTTTATGTGCTCCACCAATGATACCGTGACGGAAGGGTTAAAGGTGGAGCGAGAGATGGATAGGCGCCCGGTGGGACATTCGTAATAATCCTTTGGGTAGACAGCTATGTATATAAGGTCTTTCCAGAGGTTAGCGGTCAGGTTAGGGATGTCAAAAGAGAAGTGGGAGAAGCGGCCTCTGTGCCCCAGAGTTCCTATGTAGTGGTGGACAAGGAAGCTTGGCCCCCCACATTTTGCTCTGCTGATGGATCTGTCAGCATAGTGAATTCTGCATGACCAATAGGGACAGCCACCGTATTGATCAGGCCACCATTTTCAGTAGTCCTGGGTTTGGTCTTCTAGTAAGCATAGAAAGGGGTGATTAGCGTCTTGCAAGCTTATTGAGGGCTTTAAGGTGAGGGGAGTAGGTTTTGAGCAGTTGTTTATGGGGCGCGTTTTTGTGTCTAAGTCCTTGGCTGTTTCTATCCCGCTGACCGGGTAAAGTTCGCGAATGGTGAACCGATAATGGAGGATGGACGGGGTAGTGGGCTTGGTTTGAAAAACAATGGCAAGGAGGAAGGCGATGATCATGTTGGGTCTTATTAATAGTGAGCAGAGGAGGGGATTGAGCAACCCGCGCCAAGGAGCAGCACTATGTACAGCAATGTGAAAGTAGGAGGAAAAGAAGGAGTAGAAGGAAAGGCAGTACTATTAGTAAGGGAAGAACGAAATTGACGACCATCTGGCGGAGGGTAGTTATTGAGTGCAGGCGGCAACCTTCACGTCTTGTGATTATGTGGGATTTTCCTGGATGACGGGCAGAGAGGGGGAGCGAGCAACACGGCATACTCAAAGTTTGAGAGGCTGGCCTGGAATAGTGCAACAAGAATAGGCCGGTGGCTCTGTGGAGAAAGGGGTAAAGGGAGGCAATTTAGCTGGTTTGAGGCGAGAAGCGTGAATCCAGGGACTGAGCTGTCCTTTGGTTATGAGCAGCCTGGCTGCCGTGCGGGTGGAGCGGACTGTTTGGAAGGGTCCTCGCCATTTCTGTTGTAAGCGAGTTTTGGTTTCTGGGTCTGAGAGGAAAACCCATTGTCCCGGGGTGAGAGGCTTTGGATCATGTGTTTCTGTGGGAGCGGGCAAAAGGAGATCTTGATATTGCCAGATATTGGAACGGATGAAGGGCAGGAGGGGGTAGGTTATATGAAGGGGGACGTGAGGTGGAGAGGTTGGAATGCCAGGAGGAAGTACAAGTCTGCCATACAGGACCTCAAAGGGTGAAAGCTGACTGGGCCTTTTAGGGAGGACGCGAACGTGGAAGAGAGCTAGGGGAAGGAGGGAGACCCAGTCCTGATGGAGTTCGAGAGAGAGTTTGGTGAGGATATCCTTTAGTGTGCGGTTAGTTCGTTCAACCTTTCCTGATGATGGTGGGTGATACAGAATGTGAAAGTGCCATTTGATGTTGAAGGCAGCCATTAGAGACTGAACAACTTGTGAGGTGAATTCAGGCCTGTTATCTGACTGATTGGAGAAGGGGACCCCGAACCGAGGGATGATGTGGTTGGCTAAAATAGATTCCACCATAGCAGCCCACTTATTTGAGGTGGGATAGGCCTCAACCCACCCGGAGAAGGTGTCAACCAGGACTGGAAGGTATTTAATGTTATGGACGGGGGGCATGACGGTGAAGTCCATTTGCCAGTCTGACCCAGGGAGCTCTCCCCTAGCCTGGTGAGTGGGGAACATTCCGGGCTTTAAGGGGGTATTAGGATTCATTCGGTGGCAAGTAGAGCATTGAGAGGAAAGGGTGTGTATGAGTTTTGTATGTTCAGGAGTAAGATGGAAGAAAGTTTTAAGAAATGAAGTGAGAGCCGCTGGGTTTGGGTGGAAAATTGAGTGTAGGTAGGGAATGAGATTGGACGATTGTGGGACTTCACTTGTATGTTTGGCTGGTGGGGAGGGGGTGTTAATGAATATGGTAGGAAGGGGTTTTAGGGCCGCTTGGCGAGCCGCTCTGTCGGCCTGCGAGTTCCCTTGGGTGATAAAAGATGAATTGACCTGGTGGGCTTTACAATGTGAGATGCCTATGGCCATGGGGAGCAAAGAGGCTTGAAGGAGGTGGAAATGAGCTTAGCATTTACAATGGCCGACCCTTTGGTGGTTAACAACCCCCGTTCTTGCCAGATGGCTGAGTGTGAAACCAAAATGTGAAAGACATATTTGGAGTCGGTGTAAAGTGATAGGGAGTGTCCTGCTGCCAGTTGGAATGTGTGACTGCTGTGAGTTTTGCTTGTTGGTTAGTGGTGTTGGGCGGGAGGGGATTAGCCTCGATGACGTCAGTGGCAGAGGTGATGGCGTATCCTGCCACCCGAGACCCCTCATGTATATATGAGCTTCCATCTGTGAACCAAACATAGGAGGGCGCAGATAAAGGTCCTTCCTGAATGTGTACTGGACAGGGGAGTAGGGACTTGAGGACTTCGACGCACTCATGTATTGGGGTGTCGGCAGGAGAGGGAATAATGTGGCTGGGTGAAGGGGTGCGCAAGTTTGGAAGGAGACAGAGGGGTCTTGGACAAAGAAAACCAGAAGGGATAGGACCCAACTGGGAGGAAGTGTTTTGAGGCCCTTATATCCTAGGAGATGATGTAGATCGTTGGGGGAAGCAACGGTGACAGGTGCTCCAAACGTGAGTTTTTTGGATTCGCACACGAGTAAGTGAGCGGCCGACAGGGCCTGCAGGCATGGGGCCCATCCCTGAACCGTGTGGTCAAGCTGTTTTGAGAGATAGGCTACAGGAGCAAATGTTTGTCCACTGCATTGGCCTAGAACTCCTAGGGCTGCACCCTTGTTTTCGTGGACATATAAGGTGAAAGGTCAGTGAACATCGGGTAGTCATAGGGCAGGGGCCTGGAGGAGAGCCTGTTGGAGGGCGGTGAAAGGCTGCCTAATGGCTGAGAGGGAGAGTAATGGTTCCTTAGGGTCACCTTTAGCCAGGTCATAGAGTAGCTTGGCGAGAAGGGTGAAATTGGGATTCCAGGCTCGGAAGTAGTCTGCCAACCCCAGGAATGACTGGATTTCTTCTTTTGTTTTGGGTACCGGGAGAGACTGAATAACAGACTTGCAACTGGTTGTTATGGCCTTTTGTTGCTGTGAAACGGCTACGCCAAGGTAGGTGACGTGTTTTGGATAGCTGAGCTTTGTGGGGGGAAACTTGGTATCCCCTTTGTGCTAGAAAGTTGAGAAGCAGGACAGTGTCTGTGTGAGAGTCAGTTATAGAGGGGCTGCATAAGAGAAGGTCATGTACATACTGGATGAGAGCGGATTTGGGGAGTGTCAGGAGTTTAAGGTCGGCCGCTAGAGCCTGGCCAAACAGATGGGGACTGTCCCAAAATCCCTGTGGGAGGACCGTCCATGTAAGCTGTTGTGAGTGACGGGAAGTAGGGTCAGTTCATGTAAATGCGAAAATGTCCTGGGAGTCAGCTGCCAAGGGAATGGTAAAGAATGCATCTTTGAGGTCTATGACTGAAAAGTGAGTTGCCATCGGAGGAATGGTAGACAGGATGGTACAAGGGTTGGGAACCAGCGGGTGAATGGGGAGAACGGCTGCATTTATTAGTCGAAGGTCTTGGACTAGCCGGTAGGTTCCATCAGGCTTTTTTACGGCCAAGATGGGAGTATTGTATGGCGAGTTGGTGGGCCTTAAGTATCCCTTGTGTAGTAGGGTGTTTATGACAGGCTGCAGACCTAGCAGACTGGCCCTGGGGAGAGGGTATTGTGGCTGACTGGGGTGAGTGGACGGGTCCTTTAACTGGATGTGAACGGGCGGGCACTGGGCTAATGAAGGGGTGTGGATGTCCCAGACTAGTGGGTTAACTGCCGAGGCGAGTGGGGGAGGGAGCGAAGCGGGTTGTGGGGAGGGAGACCAGGGACTAGAAGCCAAAAGGAGAAGTAGGGAAGTTGTTGGTAGTGGGTTGGTGAGGGCAGCACTGGGGTTGAAGGTGATGGAGGCCTGAAATTTGGCCAGGATGTCCCTACCCATAAAGGGTATAGGGCACTGAGGCATGACCAGGAAGGAGTGGGTAAATGGGTCGCCAGCAAATATGCACGTTAGCGTAGGAGTTGTGCGTGGGATGAAGGTTTGGCCCCCTACCCCGACTATGGGGGACTGGGATGGTGAGGTTGGTCCCCAGAACTCCTGCAGGACAGAAAGGGTTGCTCCAGTGTCTAGCAGGAAGAGGACAGGACGTCCGTCAACTGTAATTTTGACCCTAGGCTCCCAAGCATTTGAGATATGCATCGGGTGGGGAGACCCAGGTACCCGGCATTCCAAAGTGGCCACGCCCAGTAAGTCCAGGGTAGAGTTGGGGGCTGACCCTGCTCCTCTCTGGGGGCTGGGGCAGTCCACCGCCCAATGTCCTGGGAGATTGCATTTGGGGCACGGTTTTGATGGAGGTTTAGGGTTAGGGCAGACTCGCACCCAATGTCCCTCCTTGCCACATTTGAAACAGGGCCCTGGAGGGTCGCGTTTGTTCTGGACGCCTCCTTTACTGCTGCGAGGGCCGGTGTCTGTCCCGCGGAGAGCCTGAGCCAGCATTTGGTAATTTTTGCCGCTTAGCTTTTTCGTCCCAGTTGTGGTATACCTTGAAGGCGGCAGTCAAAATCTCATTTTGGGGTGTAAGAGGCCCTTGGTCTAGCTTTTTAAATTTAGCTTTAATGTCAGGGTAGCTTTGGGAGAAGAAATAAGTCATAAGAAGTTGATGGCCGTCTGGGTTTTCTGGGTCCAAATTAGTATATTGTTGGACGGCCTTGGTAAGGCAATCAAGGAAGGAAGAAGGGTTTTCGTTTTTGTCTTGGACCGCTTCCTGGAGTTTTTTTTAAATTAACAACCTTTTGTGCTGCCCACCTTAACCCAGAAATGAGACAGGTGGAGAACTGATCTCTGGCACTGAGGTCGTTGGGGGAGTTATAGTCCCAACCAGGGTCCTGGTCCCGGACTGCCACTACCCCGACGGGGTGTGCTGGGGAGGTTCAATTAACCTCATCTGCATATGTTCTAGCCTGTTCCCACACTCCTCTGCGCTCTTCCGGGAGTAGGGTATTGGAGAGAACCATGTAGATGTCGTGAAAGGTGAGGCTACAGGCTTGGAGGAGGTATTGGAATTCCTTGATATAGGTGGTTGGGTTAGTTGCAAAGGACCCGAGGCGTTTTTCTACCTGGGTTAGGTCCGAGATAGAGAATGGTACATGAACTTGGACAATGCCTTCAGCGCCTGCCACTTCGCGAAGAGGAGCGAGAGTGGCTGGGGCTGTTTTGGAGTGGGTAACAGGAGAACTGCATGGGATGGCAGGAACTGGAGGAAAGGGTGGGTAAAGATTAGGGATGGCGGGGGCGGATGGGGGAGGAGGCTGTGGGGGCGGGTGGGGTTGTCGATAGGGAGGAGATTCATCTGCTGGGTCAAAGTCAGAGACAGAAGAGGGAGGTGGGTTAGAGACTGAAGAGGAGGGTGGCAGCGTTGGCGGGAAAGAGAGGCCCTTTGTGGCCACGAGGAGGTGAACCGGTTTACATCGGAGGCAGAGACGAGGGTGTTCCTGGAGTAAAGAGAAAGACTGGACATAGGGAATCTCTGCCCACTTTTTTTTTTTGAGTTGGAGTCTCACTCTGTCACCCAGACTGGAGTGCAGTGGCTGCTCCCGGCCACCGCAGCCTCAACCTGCTGGGCTCCAGCGATCCTTCCGCCTCAGCCTTCCGAGTAGCCGGAACTACGGGCGCACGCTACCACGCCCGACAGATTTTTGATTTATTGTAGAGATGAGGTCTCGCCAAGTTGCCCAGGTGGGTCTCGAACCCACGGGCTCAGGCAATCCACTCACCTCAGCCTCCCAAAGGCACGGGATTACAGGCTGAACCACCGAGCCCGGCTGCCCACTTTTTTGAACGCTCGCAGAAGTTATAGAGGTCCTGTGTAATGTCAGGGTTTAGGGACCCATAAGGGGGCCACTTATTTTGGTTGTCTAAGTGATAGGTAGGCCAATCTTGGGTACTGAAGAGGATTAAACGCTTGGGTTTAATGTCAGGAGTGAGAGAGAGAGTGGAGAGGTTGTCTAAGAGGCATTTGAGGGGAGAATCGGCCAGCGGGGATGACGAGTTTCCCATTTTAATAGCTGGGGCTGAGCAGAGCGTCCCCTGGACAGCCGGCTGTTAGGATATGAGGAGGTACAGCCTGTCATCACAGAACGTTATTACAACCTGCGATTCTCCTGGAGAATTGAGGAGGTTGAGGGCAACCTGGTACCAGGATTTTTTGACAAAGAGGATGCCCAAAACCGGATGGCAGGAGGGAGCAAACTTGAAATTCCTGACAGCGAGGGAGGGGAAAACCAGTCGGGGTTTGCTGTGGCCTTAAAGACCTAGGCGGGGTGTGGTCCCCCCCTTGCCTGGGGCCGAAAGTGCTGCTGGATTATCAACGGTAGTTCCCTCTGGTTATCCCGGGCAAGGTTTTAGATTTTCCTCAAATTTACCAATCCGAGGGCCAGTGATGGATGCAGCACTGGCGTTCAAGAAAGTGGGCAAAGGCCTTAAGGGGTGAGTCCCGCTGGTGCCGGAATGGGGTCTCGCCTGAGGGTGAGAGGAACCTGATCCAAGTCATGGCACCAATGAAAGACGGTGGCGCACAGTGAGACTCAATACCTGTTAAGGCCAAGAGATTTAATGGGTCGAATGCGGTGGTTACAGGACCTGAGGGTCAGGCTGTAGCGCTGAAGCAAGGGTGCTCCAGCCTTTATGGGGGCTTAGGGCGACCTGTCAGTTGATTATTGGTCAGCTGGCAGAGCTCCATCCAGGTTGGTGGGTTTTTCGCAGGTACGGGAAAGGGTGCAGAGGGAGAACAAAGGAAGGCACCGTTTCAATTGCCATTTTACTTTGCCTTGCCGCCGTCTCCAGGAAAGGGAGGGGATGTGGTTTGGCGGTGGCCCTTCAATGGATACTTCTCAAAGAACTTAAAGATCTACCATTAGATCCAAGAAGCCCACTACTAGGTATCTACCCAGATGAACAGAGATCTTTTTTTTTTTTTTTGAGTTGAAGTCTCACTCTGTTGCCCAGACTGGAGTGCAGTGGCCGCTCCCAGCCACCGTAGCGTCACCTGCTGGATGCCAGCAATCCTTCCGCCTCAGCCTTCCAAGTAGCCGGAATTACAGGCATGCGCTACCACGCCTGGCTGATTTTTGATTTATTGTAGAGATGAAGTCTCGCCAAGTTGCCCAGGCGGGTCTCGAACCTGCAGGCTCAGGCAATCCACTCACCTCAGCCTCCCAAAGGTGCGGGATTACAGGCTGAGCCACCAAGCCCAGCTCTCCCTGGATCTTTATAGAAAAAGGTGGTTGACCTCTAGTTTCTAGGATCCGTAGTTATGTCCCTCTCTTGCTACAGATATTGAAAATGTGCTACAGATACTTTGTCAAGTTTACTAGACATTTATCTATTTCATTAAACTTTTCAAAGAACAAGCTTTTGGTTTTATTGGTTTCCTACATTGTTTTTCTATTTTACTGATTTCTGTTCATACCCTTAAAATTTATTTCTTGCTACTTTCTTTTCTTAATTCTTTTTCTTTTCTTTTTCTTTTTTTTTTGAAGTCAGGTTCTCATTCTGTGCCCTAGACTGGAGTGTAGTGGCACAATCACGACTCACTGTAGCCTCAACCTCCTAGGCTTAGGCAATCCTTCCACCTCAGCCTCCTGAGTAGCTAGGACGACAGGCACATACCACCACATCTGGCTTATTATTTTCTTTTGGAAAGATGAGGTCTCACTATGTTGCCCAGGCTGGTCCCGAACTCCTTGGCTCAGGTGATCTTCCTGCCTCGGCATCCTAAAGCGCTGGGATTATGGGTATGAACCATCACGCCCGTCCACTTTATCTCTTTTGTCAAACTAAACAACAAAGAAAAAAAAAACAGTGAGTGTTTGCACTTAGGCCTTGGTCGCATATGGGACATCGTGGGGAACATGCCATTGACACGTCTGGCCTGTGCAGGTACTATTCTACTATCCTTTGTGGCTGTCCTTTTGGCAGGAATATGGGAGTGTGCAGAAAAGATATATTACAACTAAAGAGGACTGGGAGAGTCTTTTTTCCCTTGGTGATGCTGAATAAACTATGTGTTGTGTGCCTGCATTTTGACTGCATCTGGTCACATGAGGTCAGGTGTAGAATTTTCCACTTGTGGCATCAAGTTGGTTCTCAAAAAGTTTTGAATTTTTGAGCATTTCAGATTTTGGATTTTCAGATTAGGGATGCTTATCCTGTAAGATGTTGGAAAACATCTTATTATATATTTTATACAACAAATACAATGAGAACATCACCATGAAGCGAGTTCTATGTCAGAAATGAATGGGAAATGCTGGCCATCCCTATAGCTAGGACAATAGATTGAAAGAGTTCAGGCCAGGTTCAGTGGCTCAGCCTGTAATCCCAGCACTTTGGGAGATCAGTGGATTGCCTGAGCCTGCGGGTTCAAGACGAGCCCGGGCAACTTGGCAAGACTTCATCACTACAATAAATAGAAGATTAGCCAGGCATGGTAGCATGTGCCTGTAGTTCCAGCTACTTGGAAGGTCGAGGTAGAAGGATCGCTGGAGCCCAGCAGGTTGACACTGGGGTGGCTATGAGTGTGCCACTGCACTCTAGTCCGGGCGATGGAGTAAGACTCCAACTCAAAAAGAAAAAAAAAAGAGTCTGGTCCTTTGCCCCATTTTGGTAAACATAATCCTTCATTCTCAGTAGTAGCTCCATTGCTACATGTTCATCTATGAAGCTTTCCTCAGTCTTGCTGGCTATACTGAATATCAGTCTGCTGATCATTTCCTTTTTTTTTTTTTGAGTTGGAGTCTCACTCTGTTGCCCAGACTGCAGTGCAGTGGCCGGTCCCAGCCACCGCAGCCTCAACCTTCTGGGCTCCGGCGATCCTTCCGCCTCAGCCTTCCAAGTAGCCCAGGTGCCCAGGTGGGTCTCGAACCCGTGGTATCAGGTAATCCACTCAACTCAGCCTCCCAAAGGTGCGGGATTACAGGCTGAGCCACCGAGCCCGGCCTTTTTTTTTTTTTTTTTTGAGTTGGAGTCTTACTCTTGTTGCCCAGGCTAGAATACAGCAGTACGCTCATGGTCACTGCAGCCTTGACCTGCTGGGCTTAGGCAATCCTTCCACCTCGGCCTTCCAAGTAGCTGGAACTACAGACACACGCTACCATGTCCAACTAGTTTTTGTGATTTATTGTAGAGACGAGGTCTCACCAAGCTGCCCAGGCTGGTCTCGAATCCCAGAGTCAGGCAATCCTCTTGCCTTGGCTTCCCAAAGTGCTGGGATTACAGGCTGAGCCACCACGCCTGGTCTGCTGATTATTTCTGAAGCACAAGGTATTTGTTTTGGCATGGCTTATTTTCTGTATATAATCATTTGTATATAGGTATTTTTCATGCACGACCAGATGTTACAAAGTAGTAAGCCAAATCCAGCATATAGATATATTTTCTTTGGCCATGTTTTCAAAAAGTTTGTTGCCCTTTGTTTTGTTTTTTGAGTCAGGGTCTCACACTGTCACCCAGGCTAGAGTGCAGTGGCAGGATCACGGTTCACTGAAGCCTGGACTTCTGAGCTCAGGTAATCCTTCTGCCTTAGCCTCCCAAGCAGCTGGCACTACAGGTGTACGCTACCATGCCCTGTTAAATTATTTGATTTTTTGTAGAGACAAAGTCCCACTATGTTGCCTAGGCTGGTTTTGAACTCCTGGGCTCAAGCAGTCTTCCCACCTGTCTCCCAAAATGCTGGGATTATAAGCATGAGCCGCTGAACTTGACTCCTTTTTAAAAATTGCCAGCCAGGCATAGTGGCATGTACCTGTGGTTCCAGCTACTTGGAAGCCTGAGGTGGAACAACCACCTGAGCCCACAGGTTGAGGCTACGGTGGCTGTGAGTGTGTCATGCAGTCCAGTCCAGTCTGGGCGGCAACAGAGTGATACTCTGATTAAAAAAAAAAAAAAATTGCCATTTAGGGAGGCCAAGGCAAGAGGATTGCCTGAATCCAGGAGTTTGAGACTTGCCTAGGCAACATAGTGCAAGCTCATTTGCCACAAAAAAATAAAAATAAAAATATAGGCCAGGCATGGTGGCTCATACCTATAATCCCAGCACTTTGGGAGCCCGAAGTGAGATTGCCTGAGCCCTTGGGTTCAAGACCAGCCTGGGAGGCAGAGGTGAAAGAATTGCCTGAGCCTACAGGTTTCAGACCAGCCTAGGCAACTTGACGAGACCTCATCTCTACAATAAATCTAAAAGTTAGCCAGGTATGGTGGCACATGCCTGTGTTCCAGCAACTTGGAAGACCGAGGAGGAGGGATAGCTGAAGCCCAGCAGTCGAGGCTACGGTGGCCGGGGAGTGTGCCACTGCCTTCCAACTCTGTTACCCAGACTGGAGTGCAGTGGCCACTCCCAGCCACCGCAGCCTCGACCTGCTGGGCTCTGGCGATCCTTCCACCTCAGCTTTCCTAGTAGCTGGAATTACAGGCGCGTGCTACCACACCCGGCTAATTTTGATTTATTGTAGAGATGAGGTCTCACCAAGTTGGCCAGGCGGGTCTCGAACCCAGGCAATCCACTCACCTCAGCCTCCCAAAGGCGCGGGATTATAGACTGAGCCACCGAGCCCGGCTAGAAAAAAAATTTTTTTAAAATAAATTAATAAAAATAGAGATATTTCACATAAAACTTGGATGAATGACTTTCTAACAAGAGATCTGGCAACACTAGGCCTGCATTCCCACATAGCAACAGCTGGCTACAGTTTTCCAAAGCCTACAGGACCTGCTTCCCTCAATTACCACTCAGGCGGTTGAATCACAACTGCTAGACCTCCATTCTCTACTATGACAACCACTAGTCACATATGGCTGTATGTGTGTGTATTTTAGAGACAGCGTCTCACTGTATCACCCAGGCTGGCATGCAGTGGCACAATCATAGCTCATTGTAACCTCACAGTCCTAGGCTCAGGCGATCCTTCCACCTCAACCTCCCAAGTTGCTGAGACTACAGGTGTGAGTCCCACAGTTGGCTATTTTTTGTAGAGACAAGGTATCCCTATGTAGCCCAGGCTGGTCTCAAACTCCTGGGCTCAAGCAATCCTCCTGTCTCAGTCACCATACCCAGCTAATTAATTTTTTGTAGGGAAAAGGCCTCACTATCAAGTAATCCTCCTTATCTCTGCCTCCCAAAGTGCTGGGATTACAGACTTGAGCCACAATGGCCAGCCTGTGAGCACTTTTTTTTTTTTTTGAGTTGGAGTCTCACTCTGTCGCCCAGGCTGGAGTGCAATGGCACACTCACGGCCACCACGGACTCAACCTGCTGGGCTTAGGTTATCTTTCCACCTCACCCTTCCAAGTAGCTGGAACCACAGGGGCGCTACCACACCCGGCTTATTTTTTGATTTTTTTCTTTTTTTGGGGGGGAGGCTTTGTCAAAGATGAGCTGGTTGAAGAATTGAGGGTTTTTTGGTTTATTGTAGAGACGAGGTCTCGCCAAGTTATTTAGGCTGGTCTCGAACCCATGGGCTCAGGCAATTCACTCGCCTCGGCCTCCCAAAGTGCTAGGATTGGGGGCTGAGCCACCACGGCTGGCCAAACATCTCCTTCTTTTTTTTTTCCCTAACTTTTTTTTTTTTGAGTTGGAGTCTCGCTCTGTCGCCCAGACTGGAGTGCAGTAACCACTCCTGGCCACCGCAGACTCGACCTGCTGGGCTCCAGCGATCCCTCCACCTCAGCCTTCCAAGTAGCCGGAATTACAGGAGCGCGCTACCACGCCTGGCTAATTTTTTTTTTGATTTATTGTAGAGATGAGGTCTCGCCTGCCCAGGCGGGTCTCAAACCCGCAGGCTCAGGCAATCCACTCACCTCAGCCTCCCAAAGGCGCGGGATTATAGGCTGAGCCACTGAGCCCAACTCAAAAATCTTTTTAAAAAGGACAGAAGGCAGGTCTTCAGGTCACAGAACTTTATTAAGATGGAATCACTGCTAATTACATAGAAGCTATTTGCCTAAGCCAAAATCCATAAGGTTCATATGAACTTAGTTACACAAACAGAAACAAATGGCATATTCAAAACCATAAGGAAATATCCTGATGCCCAGGTGATGAAGGCTGGTGTGAACAACTCTGCACATTTATTTCAAGCTGTTAAAGAGTTTGTGGGCTACCTAGATGGGGAAAAGAAAAGGATGTCATCAACTGGTAGCTTTAATGTCACACCACTCCTCTTCTTACACACCCACACCTGCACCTGAGTCCCTTCTACCTAGAACTCTCCCATTTTTATCTTTTATTCTTCCTTTAGCTCTTAAGCTAACATGTCATTTCTTTATACAAGACCCTGTCCCCACACAAATGTTTCTCCTATCTTCCTAAAGAAACAAGTATCTCCCATCATAGTGATATTAATATTAAGTATTAATTCACCAAATATTTACAGAACACCTATTATATGCCAGGTACAAGGTATAAGTGCTGAGTGAGATATAGCTGGAAACAAGACATCTGTCACTTATGGAACTTGCCGAGTAATGAAAGAAATATAATATACTCATAAATAAGGTAACTTCTGATAGTGGGAAATAATACTAGGAAAACAAAATGGGGGGAGGGGAGACCACAATGACCTTAAACATGGGGGTCAGGCTGGGCGCAGTGGCTCATGCCTATAATCCCAGCACTTTGGGAGGCTGAGGTGAGAGGACTGCCTGAGCCCATGGGTTCGAGACCAGCCTGGGCAACTTGGCAAGACCTGATCTCTACAATAAATCAAAAAATTAGCTGGGCATGGTGGTACGTGCCTGTAGTTCCAGCTACTTAGAAGGCTGCGGTGGAAGATTGCCTGAGCCCAGCAGGTCAAGGCTGTGGTGGCCAGGAGTGTGCCATTGCACTCCAGCCTGGGTGACAGAGTTAAACTCAGACTCAAAAAATAAAATAAAATAAAATAAATAAATGTTATCATACAATATGTGTGACTTTGTGACTGGCTTTTTTCCTTAGTATGTAGCATATTTGTAAGGTTTATCAACGTTGTAGCATGTTCAGTACTTTATTCCTTTTTTAAAAATTTTGGTAAAAAACACATAACATAAAATTACCAACTGTATTATTTTTATGGCATTGAGTATACTCATTGTTTGGCAACCCTCAATCTCCAGAGCTTTCAATCTTGGGAAATTTTTAATCTTCCTAAACTGAAATTCTATACTTATTAAACAATAACTTGACCACATGCACTTTGGGAGGCCGAGGTGGGTGGATTTCTTGAGCCCAGGAGTTTGAGACCAACTTGGGCCACAGCGAGACCTCATCTCTACTAAAAAAATATAAAACTTAGCAGGGTGTGGTGACATGTGCCTGTAATCCTAGCTACCCAGGAGGCTGAGGCAGGAGGGTCACTTGAATCCAGAAGTTTTAAGCTTGATGAGTTGTGATCATGCCACTGTACTTTGCCCTGGGTGACAGAGTAAAATCCCATTTTTTTTTTGAGTTGGAATCTCACTCTGTTGTCCAGGCTGGAGTGCAGTGGCACCATCACAGCCACCACAGCCTCGACCCGCTGGGCTCAGGTGATCCTTCTGCCTTGCAAGTAACTGCAACGATAGGAATGTGCAACCACACCTGGTTAATTTTTTTATTTAATGTAGAGACAAGGTCTCACCATGTTTCCCAGGCTGGTCTCAAACCTCTGGGCTCAAGCAATCCTCTTGACTTTGCTTCCCAAAGTGTTGGGTTTACAGGCATGAGCCACTGTGCTGGGCTTCCAACTTTTTAAAAAATAAGAGAAAGGAGGTCAGGCGCAATGGCCCAGCACTTTGTGAGGCCGAGGCAAGTGGATTTGCCTGACCCCTGTGGGTTTGAGACCAGCCCAGGCAACTTGGCAAGACCTCGTCTCTACAATAAATCAAAAATTAGCCGGGCACACTGGCGTGCACCTGTATTTCTGGCTACTTGGAAGACTAAGGCAGAAGGATCGCTGGAGCCCAGCAGGTCAACGCTGGGGTGGCCATGAGCATGCCAAAAAAGAGAAAGAAACAATAACTCTCCATTTTCTCCTCCCCCAGCTCCTGGCCACCACAATCTACTTGTCTCTACAAATGTGACTATTCTAGGCACCTCATGCAAGTAGAATGATACAATATTTGCCCTTTGTGACTAGATTACTTCACTTAGCATAATGTCCTCAGGGTTCATCAAGGTCGCAGTGTGTGTCAGAGTTTCCTTCTCTTTAAGGCTGAATATTTCCCATTGTATGTATATAGCACATTTTGTTTATCCACTCATCGATGGAGGGGCACTTGGGCTGTCTTCATCTTTTGGTTACTGTGAATAATGCTGCTATGAACAGAATATACAAGCATCTGTTCGCATCTACTCTCAGTTTTTTGGGATATACCATACCCAGAAGTGGAATTCCTAGATCACATAGTAACCACATGTTTCATTTTCTGAGGAAAGATGATTTGATTTTTTTACTGTCAAGTAATATTCCATTTTATGGACATACTGCATTTTCTTTATCCATTTATCAGTTGATGGACATTTATATTGTTTTTACTTTTTGGCTATTATAATGCTTCTACAGGCATTTGTAAACAGGTTTTTGTGTAAATATGGGTTTTTTTGAGTAGGAGTCTCACTCTGTCACCCACAGCCACCACAGCCTCAACCTGGCAGGTGTGGTAGCATGCACCTGTAGTTTCAGCTATGTGGAAAGCTGAGGCAGGATTGCCTAAGGCCAGCAGGCTGAGGCTGCAGAAGCTGTGAGTGTGCCACTGCACTCCAGCCTGGGTGACAGAATGAGACTCTGACTCAAACAAACAAACAAAAAAATCCTTTTTAGACCAACTACTATGAACTAGACATATTGGAGGATATAAATTATTTTAAAGAAAAGTCTGTTATTTAAGAGTATAAAATCTAGCTTCCCCATTGTTTAGCAGTACAAGTAGAGATGTCCATTTTTCTTCTCTGAGCCTGTTTCTCTCTGTAAAATGGGGGTGATACCTATCTCCAGTGGAAGTGGTAAAGATTAGGTAAGAATATTCATGTAAAATGCTTGGCATAGTACCTGCATATATTGCACCCACAATAAATGCTCATTGATGGGCCTTCCCCTAGCATGGAAAGGTTGTCAGCACCAGTCTTCCCTGGCCACTGTTAAGCTTTCTCCTTCCTGACTTCAGACTGACTTACGCAGTGGTCCCTTGCATGCAAGAAGTCAAAGAGCTCCTCTGTGCAGTCCTCTTCTGTATGTGATCGAGAGGATACACGCTCATCACAGAGCTCTAGCCGCTCCCGGGCCTTTACACATTTCTCCAGCTGCTCGCATTGCTCTCTCACTGTTGTTAGGGGATCCTGACGGAGAAACAGAAAAAGAACAAAATGGGGATTTTAGAGAAGACCCACTAAACACATATGCTTTGATTAATACAACCACCAAAGCAAGGAGCTGCCTCTGAATTACCGTGCAGAAGGCCAGCTGGCAGAGCCACACTGCCGCCAGAAATGGCAGAATGGGGTCTCCCATTCAATTCTGATGCTAAGTAGTAGGGATAAGTTTCACATTCCTGCCTTCCAAGGTTGCCAGTATGCACTGAAAGCCTCAGTCCTATCTGAAAAACAAGGTGGTAAAGGAAACCTGGCCAAACTTCAAGTAGATCTATAGGAGGCCCTACTTGTTAACACATTTTGGGATGTCATGTCTGAAATTTCAATTCCCCCTGTCTGAGAACCAGGTCTATGTACCCCAGCTACCCAGCTAGAAAGGTAATGCTAATACGGGGAAGGACCATCTAAGAAAGCTTCCTTCAGAGTTCTTCATTAAACCACAAATAGCAGATTATTGAGTGCCAGGCCCTTAAGATGCTGTCTGCTCCCTGGCACCAGAACTGAAGAAACTCCAAATCCAGAATAGCCTCAGCTTCCCAGGCCCACACCCCCAAATACTCTACCACTCAGAAAGTAGTAATGCTTATGACCCCCATCCTCTCCAAGGTGTCAAGTAAAAACTCCTTAAAATGTCCTTAGAGTTTCATGAAGTTCAAACTTTCTGCTTTTACTGAGACGGTTCCAAACCTGAGACAGTTCTTACCACTAATTCCTCCTCTTCCTCTTCCTCCTACAAAAGGAAAACAAAAATAATGTCAGCAACAATTTTATGACACATTTGCTCCTAATGCTATCAATGTTGTAATTACAGATGATGGACACTGTAGTAATCATGTTATTTTATTTTCTGTGTTTTATGATGATATCTTTGGAGTCTTGCTAATCCTAGAGCTAATTCTGCCTTCTCAGGTCTAATTTTTAGACCAGCAAACTTGCCTGGGGAACACACCTTTCATATGTAACCCAATCAATCCAAAGCCTTTGTTATCAACCACCTCCTCTATCTAAGTCTCATAAACCAAGCTCCTATTTCCTCTTCTCTAAATCATCCCAGGACCAAATACATGACAACTAGGGACCAGTCCTATAGCCCAAGAGCCCAACGAAATTATTCAAACTATCCTGTCCTAAATTTAATCTAGCTTGCCTATCCTACTCACCCATTCCTTCCCACAGAAACCAAGGCTCTGAGCCATGCTTTCCTATCTTGCTTTCTGACCAGCCCTGATATTTCCTCACATAGCCCTGCACTGTGTGGTATGCTTCCTTCTCTTCAGAAGTATAGAAACTCTTTTTTCAAAGGCAGTTGTCTCCACATCTGTCATTTTACCATACCTGATTAAAACAAATCCTATTTCAAGATAGAGACACCATCTCACATTCATTATCAAGAACCTAAGTGTGCTTAACACTCTACAGTTGATAAAGCACCTTTATGTCTATTATGATTTTGATTAATCACAACAGCTCCTTAAGGAAGTCATTCCAGTTTAGAGATAAGAAATAGTAGTTGGACATGTTCTGATACAGAGTCAAGCTGTCAGATATGCATATGGGACCTAATAACATATATAAGTATGTATTTTTTTTAGATTCTGGTTAGTTCCTAGTTTTGCTAGAAATAGCTAAATTTGCCAGGCTCAGTGGCCCACACCTATAATCTCAGCACATTGGGAGGCGGAGGTGAGAGAACTGTCTGAGCCCAGGGATTCAAGACCAGCCTGGGCAATTTGGTAAGACCTTGTCTCTAAAATAAATTAAAAAAAAAAAATTAGCCAAGCATGGTGGTACACACCTGTAGTACCAGCTACTTGGAAGGCTAAAGCGGGAGGATCACCTGAGCCCAGCAGATCCAGGTGCGGTGGCCCATGAGCGTGTCACTGCACTCCAGCCTAGGTGACAGAATGAGACTCCAACTCAAAAAAAAAAAAAAGAAAAGAAATAGCTAAAGTTATTTTTTATTTTTATTTACTTACTTATTTTTTTGAATTGGAGTCTCACTGTCACTCAGGCTGATGTGCAGTAGCGCACTCACAGCCACCGCAGCCTCGACCTACTAGATTTAGGTGATCTTTCCCCCTCAACCTCTCAAGTAGCTGGAATTACAGGAGCGTACCACTATGCCCGGCTGAATTTTTGATTTATTGTAGAAATAAGGTCTTGCCAAGTTGCCCAGGCTGGTCTCGAAATAGCTAAATTTAGTCCTTACATCCCAAACCAAGCTAGTAAGAAAACCCATTTTTTCTAGACTGTGAAATTGGAATATGAAGATGGCCAAACCTAAACTCTTCTTTAGCCAGAGCTTAACTAAAAATGGTTATGGTCGTTGCCTTTTTGCTTGGTGAACTCCCAGAAACCAAAACAGACCATCAATATAAGTGCACCAAAGTTCTACACAACTCCACCCATGAGCTTGAAAACACAGGCTCTAGTTGTTTACTTCTGATTCAAGTGCACAACCTCAAACTTGGTTTCCTTTATTCCAAGAACAGTATGAAAAAAGTCCCCATGGGAGCATCAGCTTAGGCCTAAATCTGGGGCACAGCAGAGTCTTATCCATGCTCAACACCTGTCAGAAATAAGGTGTTTGTCGGCGTGTGCATGCAGGTGTCTACATTTGGGGAAAAGGAAAGACAAGGTATACATAGAAATAAAAAGAACAAGTTCAGCAATCCATTGTTTTCAAAATCCCAATGTCAATCTGCTTCATTCTCTCTTTTTATTTTTTTAAAGAGACAGGGTCTCGCCCTGTTGACCAGGCTGGAGTGCAATGGTGTGATCACAGCTCATTGTAGTCTTGAACTCCTGGGCTCAAGAGATCCTCCCACCTGAGCCTCTTGAGTAGCTAGGAATACAGGCACAAGCCACCGTGCCCAGTTAAGATTTTTTTAGAGACAGGAACTCACTCTGTCACCCAGGCTGGAGTGTAGTGGCAGGATCGTAGCTCACTGTGGCCTAGAACTTCTGGGCTCAAGGGATCCTCCTGCCCCAGCCTTCAGAGTCACTGGGATTACGAGTGTGTGCCACCTCGCCCAGCTCCATTCTCTATCATGCAATTCGGGAATGGACCAAAACTCACATAAACTGGGAGAGATAGTAACCCAGGCTACTCACAATTGACAAAGATTTCTTCTTTCTTTTCTTTTTTTTTTTTTTTTGAAATGGAGTCTCACACCATCGCCCAGGCTGGAGTGCAGTGGCATGCTCACAGTCACCCAGAGTCGACCTGCTGGGCTCCAGTGATCCTTCCGCCTCAGCCTTCCAAGTAGTAGGAACTACAGGCACCCACTACCATGCCCAGCTAATTTTTGATTTATTGTAGAGACTAGGTCTCTCCAAGTTGCCCAGGCTGGTCTTGAACCCGTGGGCTCAGGCAATCCACTCACCTCAGCCTCCCAAAAGCACGGGATTATAGGCTGAGCCACTGAGCCCGACTGAGACTATTTCTTTAGAGCAGTTTTTGGTTCACAGCAAAATTGGAAGATACAGAGAGTTTCCCCCATCCCACAGAGCCTCCCCCCACTGTAGACCTCCCACACCAGGTAGCTATGTCACAGTTAATATGCCTCAGCCTCCCCAAGTGCTAGGATTACAGGTTGAGCCACCAAGCCTGGCTGACAAAGGTTTCTTCTAAACATGAAGATGCAACTTATTAATATAATGTAAATTCTAGTTTTTCATTAAACAAGGTTTCTTAATCTTGCTCTTTTTGAAAAAATTCATACCAAAAAGTTTTCCCAAAAAAACGAAAATAACATTCTGCCTAAATTAGAAACCAAAGCCAGGCTCGGTGGCTCAGCCTGTAATCCCATGCCTTTGGGAGGCTGAGATGAGTGGATTGCCTGAGCCTGCGGGTTCCAGACCCGCCTGGGCAACTTGGTGAGACCTCATCTCTACAATAAATCAAAAACTAGCCGGGCATGGTAGCACACGCCTGTAGTTCCAGCTACTTGGAAGGCTGAGGCAGAAGGATCGCCGGAGCCCAGCAGGTCGAGGCTGCGGTGGCTGGGAGCAGCCACTGCACTCCTGTCTGGGTGACAGAGTGAGACTCCAACTCAAAAACAAAAAAACAAAAACCCAAAAATTAGTACCATAGAAACAAGACCCTTAAATAATTTTCCTATTAGCAATTCTATAACACTGACGATTGTGTGAAAAATATCACAGCACATTTTAGAAAAATAAATCTGGCCGAGCTCGGTGGCTCAGCCTGTAATCTCAGCACTCTGGGAGGCCGAGGCGAGAGAACTGCCTGAGCCCATGGATTCGGAGACCTGCCCGGGCAACTTGGTGAGACCTCGCCTCTATAAAAAAAAAACAAACAAACAAACTAGCCGGGCGTGGTAGCACACGCCTGTAGTTCCAGCTACTTGGAAGCTGAGGCGGAAGGATCGCCAGAGCCCAGCAGGTCGAGGCTGAGGTGGTAGGGAGCATGCCACTACACTCCAGTCTGGGCGACAGAGTGAGACTCCGACTCAAAAAAAAAAAAAAAAGAAAAAGAAATTCAAATATAAGTCTGAATATGGACTGCTTCATGTGAAATTTCCAATCAGAAAGAAAAGCCATGTCAGACACAGTGGTTCATGCCTATAATCCCAGTACTTTGGGAGGTCAAGAGAGGAGAATGGTTTGGGCCTAGGTGTTCAAGACCAGCCTGGGCTACACAGCAAGACTGTATCTCTACAAAAACTCAGAAAATTAGCCGGGCATGGTGGTGTATGCTGTAGTCCCAGCTACTTGGGAGGCTGAGGTGGAAGGATCGTTTGAGCCCTGGAGTTTGAGGCTGTGATGAGCCATGATCATGCCACTGCATTCCAGCCTGGGCAACAGCGTGAGACCTTGCCTCAAAAGAAATAAAAATAAAAATGAAACAAAATACCCCAGTTTTTCTTAATTTTAACATAGACCGCTTGTTTACTTTCTTTTTCTCATCCACTGCTGTGGTGGGCCTTGCCGAACTTTCTGAAGCTGTCTCTATTTCTTTCAGAAAGTAAGACTGGGAAAAATTAAGGGATAAATGAGTTTCCAACTATTCTGAACCCATAAACCCAGAATGACTGCCCCGAAGGGATCAGTGAACAGATGAATAAAGAGGAAAAAAGACTGGAAACAAAAATTGAATGGCTTTTGTAAAGCTGTGCAGCATTGTTGGTGAGTCCTGGCTCTAGGACCACACTGCTTGGATTCAATTCCTGGCTGCACCAATTTGTTAGCTGTGCGTCCTTAAATTAGATATTTAACCTCTATACTTATTTCTTCATCTGTCAAAATGGCAGTAATAGTACCTAACACTTACCTCATTGGACTATTGTGTAGATTAAAGTGAATTCGTATATATAAAGCATTTGGAATAGTAGGCAGTCAAAAGATATTATTATATCAGCACTCTTACACTGGGAAAGAGCTCCTTCTTTCTTCCCAGAATTTTACTGCGCATTCTACTTTGTCCACAAAGACACCCACCCCCAAAGAAGAGGAAATCATGTTTTTCACGGAAACTAGCGTAAGGCTAGATCTCCCGAACCTCCATAGAAGATATGGTAGGGATTTCTGACCTGAGCTGGGGCAAAGTCGGTCTGTTTGGTCCCCAAACCCATCACACCCGGGATTCTGAACATGACTGAATGAAAATACAGATTATCTTTTTACAAGAGTTTAGTCGATAGAGCGAGCATTTTCGCTCTCATTCAGTCTTCACTATAGGCCGGGTGCGGTGGCTCACACCTGTAATCCTAGTACTTTGGGAGGATCGCTTGAATCCAGGCGTTCGAGACCAGCCTGGGTAACACGGCGATACACCCGTCTCAAAAAAAAAAAAAAAAAAAAAGCTTCACCATGTTCATAGAATGGGGAAGCCGTGGCCAAAAGAAAGACTTTTCCAAAGTCATTCGACGAATTCTAGGGAAGGGTTGAGGGAACCAGGTCTCCCGACTCTGCGAACCCCAGGGAGAAAATCGAGTTAAGAGGGCCTCAGGCATGTTCTGGTGGGCTAGGTCCTGGGCCTCAAGGCAGAGAAGAGGGTGGAGCCGATCGCCTGGCCTTACCTCCTTGGGGTCTCCGGACCCGGTCAGCATCCTTTGTTCATCCTCCAGTCCCATGTCTAGCTACGGTTCTAAATTCAACACTAGCAGCTACACCGGCACCTAATCCACTTCAGGATCAAGAAGGACTCGTAAGGGTCACTCAGCGGATATCCGGCGATCTGGCCGGAAGTGCGGCATACTCAAGGTAGTCGCGAACACATGCTCAGATTGGCATGTACTACCGGCCATAGGCAGGGGTTAGGGGTAGCTGGTATTTGCATCTGAGAAGGCTCTGCAAAGAAACATCTCCTTAGTCACGCCAGACCCAAATATATTGATCTAGAGGTTTATTTGAGGTAGTAGCTCTTCGGAGACTTGGGAAGTGTGCTAATTTCTTCGCCATTTCTTTGGCGTAATTCACATTCTTACCCATATCGCTCATGGAACCGTCCTAACTGCTGACCTTTTCAAGATGGCGGTCTGCGGGTGCCACTCTCGGGCTCGCGCACCTCCCCAAGATGGCGGCGCCCGAGGCCTGGCGCGCCCGGAGTTGCTGGTTCTGTGAGGTAGCGGCGGCAACGACCATGGAGGCCACGTCCCGGGAGGCGGCGCCAGCGAAGAGCTCGGCCTCGGGCCCCAGCGCTCCCCCCGCCCTGTTCGAGCTGTGCGGGCGGGCGGTGAGCGCCCATATGGGGGTTCTGGAGAGCGGGGTGTGGGGTAAGTCGCGGGGTGAGGGGCTAACTCTGGCAACGAGCGGGGGCGGCCCAGTGGCCGGGGGCGCGGGGGGCGAGGCCGAGAGGCCCGGGGCAAGGCCCAGCCTGGGGCACTAGAAGCTAGACCGTTGGGTCGGAGCATGAGTTCCGCGACTGACAGGGTCAGACGGAGTAAAGAGGGAGACCAAATGGGCAGGTGGACCCGTACCGCGGCCTGGCTGGGGGGCGCGGGGGGCGAGGCCAGGAGGCCCGGAGGCCCGGTCTGGAGCGGAGCAGGCAGGGCCCGGGCGACAGAGGCTGGACTGGAGGGCCGGAGCTGTGGGCACTGAACTGACACTCGGCTGGGTCGGGCTGGGGAGTCTCGGATGTCGAACTGTCGGGCAGCGATGGCCCGGCTGCCCAGGGACAGGGGCCGAGTTTGGGAGGCCCGGCCTAAGGCGAGGAGGCCAGGCCCGGGGCCCCCTAAGCTGACTGATGGCCCAGGGCCTCCGGTGCCCGCCTGATACCCCGTGGGTGCCGAGACTCCGGAGACCAAGCCGATGGGCGGGGGTAGGGCAGCGGATTGGAGAGCGGGCGAATGGGCCGGCGGGGCAGAAAGGCTCGGGGCGCCGCGGCCTGTCTGACGGCCCAGGGCCGACCGGAGCGAACTGACGTCCCGGGCCTCGGTGCCAAACCGATCGAGCGACTGACCGACCCCGAGGGACAGGGAGCGCCGGAGCCACTCGGATCGGCTCGAGCGGCGAGGAAGGGCCGGAGAGAGGGTGGAGGGGGCCCGGACAGCTCTGCAAACTCGAGAGGCTCGAATGACGGACAGGCGGGAAGGACCGGGGAGGCCCCAGGCGGGGCCACGGCCCGGGGATCCCGGACTGACGGGCAGGAATGGGAGGGGGCGCGTCGCCGCCAAGGGCCCTCGGTCGCAAGGGGAGTGAGCGGAGGCGCCAGGCCTGAGGGCGGCCGGGACCGAAGGGCCGGGCCTCGGCGGGGGGCGTCCGGGCGGCACAGCGAAGGCGGGCGGCCCGGGGCGCCGGGATGAGCGACCGGGAAGGGCGAACCGACCAGTTGGGCCGGGCGGTAACGGAGGAGAGGAGGCCTGCTGCCAGATGGGCACGAGGAGGCCGGGCTGCGGGGTGGGTCCTGCCGGCCGCGGCCTGCCAGCTGACGAGGGAAACTTGGGTCCGCGGCGTGAGGAGCGTGAAAGAGGGGAAAGTGGGCGGCTTGCGAAGCGGTCCCGGCCGCGGCTCCGGGACCGGAGGCCTTGGGCCTGACAGTCGGGTGGTGTGAGGGGGTGGGGTCCAGAGGCCTGGGTGAAGCGGGGTTTGGAGGGCTCAGGCCAGAGGCCCTGCGGGGGCCTGCGGGAGGAGGATGGCCGGAGAGCAGGCTCTGGGCCTTGGGGCCTGTGGGGGAGGGGTGCTCCACAGGCGGCCTTGGGGTGGTGGCGGCGTCTTAGCTGGGAGGAAGGCCTAGTCAGGTCGGGGGTGAGGGCCTGGGCCCAGGCTTTGGGGTGTGGGTTATGCCATGAGGGGGTGGGCGTGGAGAAAAGGCTCTGCAGTTTGGGGTGCTGGGGCTCCAGAATAAGTCCCAAGGCTATGGAGAGTGGTTACGGCGGCCCTTGGCGGTGGGAGTAGGGCACCGACACCGAGGAGGCCCAAGTTGGGCCCCAAGTGCTTTCGGGTAGTAGCGGTGGGAGAGACTGTCGGAAGCCCTGAGGACCCGGGTGGGGAGGGGACTGTGAGGCCCTCTGCCAGCCGACAGCTGCAAAGAGAAGGGCCCGACCCACCCATGGGGAGTGGGAGAAAAGTCTGCGGAGCCGAGCAGGGGGCTCAGAAAAGCCTGGGGGCATGTGGAAGAAAGCAGAGGGAATCTGGCTGTGTCAGCCTGGAGCTGCTGGGATGCTAAACCTGGCCAGAAAGAAGAGACACTGTGGAGGCCCCAAGTTGGTAAGAGAAAGCATTAAAGGGCTAGGCTGGAAGGAAACCAGGAAGAGCCTGCCTTAAGAGAACAAGAAGAGTATTAGGGGCTGAGAATTCCTGTGGCTGTGAGAGGGGATGGCTCAATAGAGGGGAGCAGACTGGAAGGAAAGGGGGTGAGGCTCTGGAGGAACTTCTTTCCGTGTTGCCTCTTCCCCCCAGAACAATCAGTTGACAGTTTACCGAATCTTCCTTTTCCCCTTCTTTCTTCCCCCACCACTGTTGTACATGCCATCACCATTATTACTGCTTGAGCCCCTAGCCAGGTTGAGAAGAAACAGGGGAGGAAGAACTCCTGTGGGCCTAGACCAGGTAAACAGTCACACAGAAAAAGCTGAATCAAGTAAAGCCTTTTAGGAGGAGGACCAAGTGAGAGGCCTGCTAAGCACTGCTATTTTGGAGGAAGGTCTCGGGGTAAGCTAAGGCTAGGAAAGGTTTCCTGGAGGTGGTGGACTAACTTTTCTTTGTATAAGGGTGAGGACAGAGGATGTGTAGGGGAAGCAGGAAAGGGTACAATGATGAAACTTCAGAAGAGTAAGTAAGGTATATTACACCTTGAATGTCAGGATATGGAGTTTGGACTTTATCTTGAATGCAATAGAGAGTCCTTGAAAGGTTTTGAAGAGGGAATGTCATCACCAAGAGAAGGATTAAGAGAGAATGAAGTCAAGGAGAGCAATTAGGCTGTTGCAGTAGTCCAGATGAAAGGTAATATGATGCTGGGCATGGTAGCGCATGTCTGTAATCTCAGCACTTTGGGAGACTGAAGTGAGAGGATTGCCTGAGCTCAGGGGTTCGAGACCAGCCTGGGCAACTTGGCAAGACCTCGTCTCTACAATAAATGAAAAACTCGCCCAGCATGGTAGCGCGCTGCTGTAGTTCCAGCTGCTTGGAAGACTGAGGCAGAAGGATCGCCTGAGCCCAGCAGGTTGAGACTGCATGACTGTGATTATGCCACTACACTTCAGCCTGGGCAATAGAGTGAGAGTCCAACTCAAAAAAAAAAAAAGAAAAGCAAAGAAAAGTGATGTGGTGATTTAGACTGGGCGCAGTGGTTCATACCTGTTATCTCGGCACTTTGGGAGGCCAAAGTGGGAGGATTGCTTGAGTCCAGGAGTTGGAGACCAACCTAGGCAACATAGCGAGACCCCCATCTCTACAAAATTTTTTTTTTTTTTAATTAGCTGGGTATGGTGGTGTGCACCTGTGGTCCAAGTTACTTGGCAGGAGGATTCCAGTTTGAGGATGCAGTGAGCTACTACACTCCACTCTGCAACAGAGTGAGACCCCAACTCAAAAAAAAAAAAATGAAAAGGGCTGGGCTCGGTGGCTCAGCCTTTAATCCCAGCGTTTTGGGAGGCTGAGGTGAATGGATTGCCTGAGGCCACAGGTTTGAGACCCTCCCAGGCAACTTGGCGAGAACTCATCTCTACAATAAATAAAAAATTAGCCAGGCGTGGTAGCACACGCTTGTAGTTCTAGCTACTTGGAAGGCTGAGGTGGAAGGATCGCCAGCGCTCAGCAGGTCAAGGCTGTGGTGGCTGGGAGCATGCCACTACACTCCAGTTTGGGTGATGGAGTGAGACTCCTCCAACTCAAAAAAACAAAACAAAACAAAACAAAAAAATGAAAAGAGGACTGGGCACCGTGATTTATGCCTGTGATTCTAGCACTTTGGGAGACCAAGGAGAGAGGATTGCCTGAGCCCAAGAGTTTGAACCAGCCTGGGCAACTTGGCAAGACCTCGTCTCTACAATAAATAAAAAAATTAGTCAGGGGTAGTGGTGCATGTGTGTAGTTCCAGCTACTTGGAAGGCTGAGGCAGAAAGATCACCTGAGCCAGCAGGTTGAGGCTGTGGTGGCCATGAGCATGCCACTGCGCTCCAGTCTGGGTGATAGAGTAAGACTCCAACTCAAAAAAAAGAAAAGAAAGATGAGTGGCCTTCATTAGTGTAGTAGCATAGGGTATTAATACTTTTAGCAGGTACATTGAGTACTATGTATAAAGGTTAGACTAGGTTTTTGGATATCAAGATTCAGTTATTCTACAGGTAAAAATAAAAAGAGATCCTGGAATGGAAGTTTTGGTATAGACTTGTTTTTGTTGTTGTTGTTGTTGTTGTTATTTGTTTTTTTGTTTCTTTTTTTTTTTTTCTTTTTTGAGTCAGAGTCTCACTCTGTCACCCAGACTGGAGTGCAGTGGCCGCTCCCGGTCACCGCAGCCTTGACCTGCTGGGCTCTGGCGATCCTTCCGCCTCAGCCTTCCAAGTAGCTGGAACTATAGGCACATGCTACCATGCCTGGCTAATTTTTTGATTTATTGTAAAGATGAGGTCTCGCCAAGTTGCCCAGGCGGGTCTCAAACTCATGGGCTCAGGCAGTCCACTCACCTCAGCCTCCCAAAGCACGGGATTACAGGCTGAGCCACCGATCCCAGCTTGTTTTTTGTTTTAAATAGAATAAGTTTTCACTATATTGTCCAGGCTAGTCCCTTGGCTTCAAGTGATTCTCCTGTCTCAGCCTCCCAAAGTGCTGGGTATTTATAGGCGTGAGCCACCATGCCCAGAGCTTAGACTTGTTTTTGATAAAACAGAAATGCTATTGACAAAATAAAAATAATATTATGGCCAGACATTGTTTTAAACAGATTGTAAGCATGATCTCCTTTACTCTTCACAACAATGTCATGAGATAGTAATTATTATCTCCATTTTAATTTTGAGGAAACTGAGGCTTATACAGTTTGTCCAAGGATTTATGTTTACAGTCAGGATTTCACCCAGCTTTGTCCTATTCTAGAGAGTAAGCCCTTTAGCCCCTGTAATATACCATAATGCGACTCAGAACTAGAGAAGTTGGCAGGAGCAGGCTTTGTTTTTAAGATACATTGAATTAGACTAGAGAGACTAATTCTTCATAGGAAAGTACTAGTTCAGGATGCAGCAAAAGGTGGAAGTGGTTAATCTGGAAGAATAGGGAAGGAATTCAGGAAAAAGTTAATGAAGAGCACGTGATACTTGAAAGATGAGTAGTTGATATACTGAAAGTGGCAAGGACAATCCTGTTGGAGAGAACAGCGTGGCAAAGGTACAGAGGCAGAAAGTCCTCTAATATGTTAGGTAAATGAAAAAAGTAGTTTAGTGTGGCTGAAGTAAAGGAGGCAAAGCAGAGAGCCGATGTTAGTAGGGCAGATTATGAAGGATCTTTTATCATACATATTTGGTAGGACCTATTCAAAGCAGAATGGTTCATTATGCTTGGGCAGAAGTGAACTGACTAGCTCATTTCAAGCTCATTTAGCATGTCAGCTTGTTTGTGGGATTATCTCACCCTTGCCTCTGAAATTCCAGCTTCCAATTGAGTGGCTGAAGATAAGTGGGCCAGAGTTTGGAACAGACCTAGATTAGCTTCTACAGGTTCCATTTGTCAAATTAGAAATCTACCCTTCCATTTTTCTTTTCCAATAGGATAAATAATGCTTGGAACCCTGTGGGGGGGGTGGGGAGGGAGAGTAAACTTTGTGTTTTGGTTTTCATAGCCCTCCCAGGCCCAATACTTCAAAGCATCTTACCTCTGCTCAATATCTATTACTTGGAGAGGATTGAGGAGACTGCTCTCAAGAAAGGTGAGTATCTTTCTCTCTCTTTCTCAGTCAGTGATCGTGAGCAAGTCACCATGATGTTCTTCAAGTAAATATTACACATGATACTTGCATGGAACTCCATGCTTTTTATGTATCTGCACACCTACTTTCTTTCTTTCTGATTCCTTTGTGTCCTGTGAAACACAAAGCAAGTATGTGATCACTGGTAAAAGTGAGACACAGGCACACCACAATTCATAACAAAGTCAGAACTAGAACCCAGATCTTCTGAGTCTTCGTTTTTCTGTTTTACCAAGTTGCATCCCCTAATGGGATACATCTGTTAACAGCTAGTAGCATTTAATCCTGATGTGCCAAACACTTGTTTAGGCATTTTACTTAGAGGAACTAATTTACTCATTTAATCCTTTCAACAGCCCTGTGAAATAACTTTTTTTTTTTTTTTTTTTTTTGAGTTGGAGTCTCACTCTGTCGCCCAGACTGGAGTACAGTGGCCGCTCCCAGCCACTGCAGCCTTGACCCACTGGGCTCTGGCGATTCTTCTGCCTCAGCCTTCCGAGTAGCCGGAATTACAGGCACGCACTACCATGCCTGGCTAATTTTTTTATTTCATTGTAGAGATGAGGTCTTGCCTGCCCAGGCGGGTCTCAAACCCACGGGCTCAGGCAATCCACTCACCCCAGCCTCCCAAAGGCACGGGATTACAGGCTGAGCTACCGAGCCTGGCGAAATAACTATTATTAACTACATTTCACAGATGAGTAAATTGGAGTACAGAGAAATTAAATAATTTGTCCAAGATTACATAGCCAGAGTGTAATTTGCTGATATTCAAGGCCAGAAAGTTTGTTTTTAGTGTCAATGCCCTTAACCACTCTGCCATATTAGATCCTATGAACCCCGAGCACAACATAAAAGGCTGATGTACTTAAACTCATGGTGCCCAGCAAGCATTCAAGTGTGGTATTTCTCCCCACAGGCCTCTCCACTCAGGCCATCTGGCGCCGACTCTGGGATGAGCTGATGAAGACGAGGCCTTCCAGTTTGGAAGTAAGTTAAGGTATCAGGTAGAACTCTGGCCTGATTTTGCACTGTGAAAGCAGGAATAGCACACAAACACAAGCAGGGTACTGGTCAAGTGCAGGGACAGGGATGGAATGGGTTTTGGAAAAAGGCTCTAATGGTTTGTCATTTGGCACTTGTCACTGACTTGCTTGCTCACTATATTTGCAGGGGATACAAAACAGGGAAGGATAGTGAACACCATGGGTGGCAGAGCTATGATTCCTAGTTCTTGACAGGATCGGAACAATGGTCAAATCTAACAAAGTGAAATTTAACAGACTAAACCAACACTTCACACTGAATCTGAAAAATTTCAATTGTGTGACCTCAAGGTAGGGGTTGGAGGGGTCTGGTTTAGCAGCTGCTTATATAAAAAAGATTTAGGGAGTTTAGTCAGCAATGTGTTGGAACCACTCATAATAACTATACCCTGGGCTGTGTGAAGTAATGTAAATATAATATAGGCTGAAGGACAAGGGGGATGATAGTCCTGCCTGGCTCTGCAGTGGTCAGGCTACTCCTGGAGTATGGAGAAAGAAGTCAAAGCCACATTATGTGAGTCACATTTGGAAGACTGGAGGTGTTTTTCCTGAAAAAGAGAAGACTTGGGAAACACGAACCCTCTTGAAACATATGAATGATTGTCACATGAAAAAGGCATTAATAGACTTGTTCTGCATGGAAGCTAAAGGAAGACACATTTTTGCTAAACTGAAGATAAAACTTAAACCCCGAGCTTATTGGTGATGAAACAAGCTAATTCCAGAAATAATAAACTTCCCATCACTAAGTGTTCAAATAGAGTCTGATGACTCCTTGACACAAGGCTGTTGTACAGTGAATTCAGCATTGTAAAAGGGTTGGACAGTATGACTTTTGGGATTCCCTTTAGTCCTGAGAGCCTGTTATTCACTCATTCAGATATAAATCACTGGCACTCTCATATAAGCAGAATTTCTTTTGCTGCTTCATAATTAGGTGATAGGACAGATTTTGTTATTTTGTTTGTTTTATTTTTTTTGAGTTGGAGTTTCACTCTGTCACCCAGACTGGAGTGCGGTGGCATGTTCCCAGCCATCGCAGCCTTGACCTGCTGGGCTCCGGTAATCCTTCCACCTCAGCCTTCCAAGTAGCCGAAACTACAGGCGTGCGCTACCACGCCTGTCTAATTTTTTGATTTATTGTAGAAATGAGTTCTTGCCAAGTTGGCCAGGCGGGTCTCGAACATGTGGGCTCAGGCAATCCACTCACCTCAGCCTCCCAAAATGCTGGGATTACAGGCTGAGCCACCGAGCCCAGCTCAGATTCAGTTTAATAAACATTTTCTAAAACTTAACCACATGCCAGATCTTATGCTAGATACTGGAAGTATAGATATGATCCCTAATCTTGAGGACCTACCAGTTTATTGGGGAAATTCACAAATAGATCGCATATGTATAAGACAAATTATGTAGTAAAGGGTAGCAAGGAGGTTGAAGCAAGAAAGTGTTTCCTAGCAAGTAGTATTTGAACTGAGCTTTATATGGTGAAGGAGACCAAATAACAACAACAAAAAAAGCATCCAGAATTAGAGATTTAATTTCTGGGGATACACCAAGTTCAGTAACATTAAGCCCCATGTCCGTCAGCTATTCCACTTCTAGATCTGGACTGCAACCCTTGGAGTTCAGAATGAGGACACTGAGGCCCAACAAAATCCTCAGACACTAGGCCTTATGAGGAAGAGAAGTGGATGAAAGAATATTTAAAAACAGTATCAGCTTTCTGCCATCTTTGGGGAAACATCAGATTCACTTTGTCCCAGTATTTCTTTTTTTTTTTTTGAGTTGAAGTCTTACTCTGTCACCCAGACTGGAGTGCACTGGCCACTCCCAGCCACCGCAGCCTCCACCTCTTGGGCTCCGGCGATCCTTCTGCCTTAGCCTTCCGAGTAGCCAGAATTACAGGCGCATGCTACCACGCCTGGCTAATTTTTTGATTTATTATAGAGATGCGGTCTCGCTGCCCAGGCGGGTCTCGAACCCGCGGGCTCAGGCAATCCATTCACCTCAGCTTCCCAAAGGGGCAGGATTACAGGCTGAGACACTGAGCCCGGCTTGTCCCAGTATTTCACAAGCAGGTGATGAAGATTGTAGTATTTTTTTCTTGGAGAAAACTTTGTTTCTATCACTATCTCAAGCTTCCTGGAAAAGAATATATGTTACCCTGTGTTCTTGGCTCAAAGTATTTCAGAACATTTAGGAAGCCCCAGGCTTAGTGGCCCAACAGTCATTTAAATAGAGGTCCTGACTTGGAACAAATGAAATCCAGTGTCTTCTGCTTCCCATTTTTGCACAGCAGTCACCTTCACCTCACTCATAATTCAAAAACACTTATTGAGTGCCTGCTCAGTTCCACACCTGCTGGGTTCTAGGGATACAACAGTGAGTAATATAAGCCTCTGCTTATAAAGCAATAGTATTTCAAACTGTGTAGTACTCATGTGTATAAGGAGATCAATAGAACAGAATAGATACTCCAGAGACAAAGCAATGAGGAAATAAGATTTACTCAGTAAATGGTTTTCTTTCTTTCTTTTTCTTTTTTTGAGTTGGAGTCTCACTCCCTCACCCAGACTGGAGTGCAGTGGCCACTCCCAGCCACCGCGGCCTCGACCTGCTGGGGCTCCGGCAATCCTTCCGCCTCAGCCTTCCAAGTAGCTGGAATTACGGGCATGCGCTACCACGCCTGGCTAATTTTTTTTGATGTATTGTAGAGATGAGGTCTCACCAAGTTGCCCAGGCGGGTCTCGAACCTGGGGGCTCAGGCAATCCACTCACCTCAGCCTCCCAAGGCCCGGGATTACAGGCTGAGCCACTGGGCCCGGCTTCTTTTTTTTGAGTCAGAGTCTCACTCTGTCGCCCAGGCTGGAGTGGAATGACACGCTCACGGACACGACAGCCTCAACCCACTTGGCTCACGCGATCCTTCCATTTCAGCCTTCCAAGTAGCTGAAACTACAGGCATGCGCCAACATGCCCAGCTAATTTTTTGATTTATGTAGAGATGAGGTCTCGCCATGTTGCCCAGGCTAGTCTTGAATCCCTGGGCTCAGGCAGTTCTCTCGCCTCAGCCTCCCAAAGTGCTGGAATAAAAGGCATGAGTCACCATGCCCGGCAGTAAATGGTTTTTTAGCAATTGGTTAACCATTTGGCAAAAATAAAGTTAGAGTCTCACTCTACAATATATTCAAATGGGATTAAAGAGTTTGTGTGTGTGTGTGTGTGTGTGTGTGTATGTGTGTGTGTGTGTTTTAGTTGGAATCTCACTCTATCGCCCAGCCTGGAGTGCAGTAGCACCCTCACAGCTACCCCAGCGTCGACCTGCTGGATGCCGGTGATTCATGCTACTGTGCCTGGCAGCTAATTTTGAAAATTTTATTGTAGAGATGAGGTCCCACCAAGTTGCCTGGGCTGGTCTTGAACCCGCCGGCTCAGGCAGTCCTCTTACCTCGGCCTCCCAAAGTGCGGAAATTATAGGCCTGGCCTTTTTTTTTTTTTAAGTTAGAGTCTTACTCTGTTGCTCTGTTGCCCAGACTGGAGTGCAGTAGTACACTCACGGCCACTGCAGCCTTGCCTCGACCTGCTGGGTTCAGGTCTTCCAAGTAGCTGGAACCACAGGCATCCGCCACTACGCACATCTAATTTTTTGACTTATTGTAGAGATGAGGTCTCGCCAAGTCACCTGGGCTGGTCTCGAATCCATGAGCTCAGGCAGTCCTCTCACTTCGGCCTCCCAAAGTGCTGGGATTATAGGCATGAGCCACTATGCCCGGCTTTTTTTTTTTTTTTTTAAGTAGGGTCTCACTCTGTCACCCAGGCTGGGGTGCAGTGACACTATTACAATGATCACAGCTCACAGCAGCTTCAACCTCCTGGGCTCAGGCAATCCTTCCACCTCTGGGAATGGAGGCACGCACCACTGTGCATGGCTAATTGTTATTTATGTTTGTAGAGACAAGGTTGTGCTATGTTGCCCAGGCTAGTCTCAAACTCCTGAGCTCAAGCAATCTGCCTGTCTAAGCCTCCCAAAGTGCTGAGATTACAGGATAAGACACCGTGCTTGGCCACATTAAAGATTAAATTGTAAACTGGGTGTGGTGGCTCACACTTGTCCCAACACTCTTCATGGGATCCTTCTCCACTGCCTGAACTGCCTGAGCCCATGAGAAGGATCCCATGAAGACAGGAGTTCAAGACCAGCCTGGGTAACATAGTGAGATCCTGTCTTTATAAGAAAAAAAAAAATTAGCAAGTCTGCAGCCCCAGCCACTCAGGAGGCTGTGATGGGCGCATCACTTGAGCCCAGGAGGTCAAAGCGTCAGTGAATGATCATGCCACTGTACTCTAGCCTGGATGAAAGTGAGACCCTACCTCTAAAAACAAAATAACAACTGTTTAAAAATACTAGATTGTAACCGGACATGGTGGCACACACCTGTAGTTCCCAGCTACTTGGAATGCTGAGGTAGAAGGATCACCTGAGCCCAGCAGGTCGAGGCTGTGGTGGCCACGAGCCTGTCACTGCACTCCAGCCTAAAACTGTAGCTGGGCACAGTAGCTCATGCCTGTAATCCCAGCACTTTGGGAGATAGAGGCAAGAGGATTGAATGTATTCAGGGATTCAAGACCAGCCTGGGCAACTTGGCAAGACCTTGTCTTTACGATAAATAAAAAAATTAGCTGGGCATGGTGACTTGTGCCTGTAGTTCCAGCTACTTGGAAGGTTGAGGCAGAACGCCTGAGCCAGCAGGTCAAGGCTGTGATGGCTGTGAGCATGCCACTGTACTCCAGCCTGGGCAACAGTGTGACTCTGACCAAAAAAAATTATAAAAGGTAAAAGCATGACCAGGCTTGGTGGCTCAGCCTGTAATCCCAGCACTTTGGGAGGCGAGGCAAGTGGTTTGCCTGAGTCCGTGGGTTCAAGACCAGCTCAGGAAATGAGGCAAGATCTCATCTCTACAATAAAAATTTAAAAATTAGCCAGGCATGGTAGCACGTGCCTGTAGTTCCAGCTACTTGAAAGGTTGAAGCAGAAGGATCGCTAGAGCCAGGTCGACGCTGGAGTGGCCATGAGTGTGCCACTGCACTCCTGCCTGGGTGACAGAATGAGACTCCCACTCAAAAAAAAAAAGCAAAAGCACAAGAGTCAGGCATGATGACTCGTGCCTGTAGTCCTAGCTACTCCATAGCTCCAGAGGCTGAGGTGGGAGGCTAGCTTGAACCCAGGAGTTGGAGACTACAGTGAGCTATGATCACATCACTATGATCCAGCCAGGTCAACACAGTGAGACCCCGTCTCTTTAAAAAAAAAGTAAAAGCCCAAAACAACTGAAAAAGAATAAATGTGACTGGATATTTAATCTGAGGATAGAGAGAGTGCTAATAATTAAACGAGCAAGCTGGGAATGGTGGCTCACCGCCTGTAATTCCAGGTTTGAGACCAACCTGCAACATGGTGAGACCTCATCTCTGCAATAAAAAAAAAAATTAATTGGGCGTGGTGGCATGTGCCTGTAATCCCAGCTAGTTGGAAGGCTGAGCTGAAAGTATCACCTGAATCCAGCAGGTGGAGGCTGCGGTGGCCGTGAGCGTGCCACTGCACTCCAGGCTAGGTAACAGAGCAAGACTCCAACTCAAAAAAAAATAATAACTATTGTTATTATTAAACGAGCAGAACCAAAAAATAAAATACAGACATATTTAACCACATAAGTGCCAACATGGCCAGGCACAGTGGCTCGCGCCTATAATCCCAGAACTTTGGGAGGTCGAGGTGAGAGGACTGCCTGAGCCCACGGGTTCGAGACCTGCCTGGGCAATTTGGCGAGACCTCATCTCTACAATAAATAAAAAAATTAGCCAAGCATGGTGGCTCATGCCTGTAGTTCCAGTTACTTGGAAGGCTGAGGCAGAAGGATCACCTGAGCCTAGCAGGTCAAGGCTGCAGTGGCCGTGAGCATACCACTGTACTCTAGCCTGGGCGACAGAGTGAGACTCCCAACTCAAAAAAATAAAATAAAATAAATGCCAACACCATCTATGGGACTAGGTAATAAGTAAATAAAACAAAGCTGTCAACACCATAAACAAATTTTAAAAGGTAAATAAACTGGGAATGAACATTTGCAATAATATTTGCAAAATAAAGGGACACAGAGATTAAGAAAAAGACATCCCAGAAAAATTAGTAAAGATTTGAATGTCACAAGATATACAGAAATCTCCAGTAAAATGAAAACTGTTAAAAGACTCATGATTTTTTTAAAAGATGGGAAGGTAAAATTTCATCCTCTTAAATTAGTAAAGTCTTGTTTTGTTTTTTTTTGCTTTAAAAGGTGATGCCTAGGGTTGTCCATGGGCAGATAAAATTTGCATTTTAATATGCTATTGGTCAGAACAAATGGGTATAACTTTCTTGGTGGGCAATCTGGTGATATTTGTTAAAAGACTTGAAAATATTTAGGCTGGACACAATGGTTCACATCTGTAATTCTAGCACTTTGGGAGGCCCATGCAGGATTTCTTGAGGCTAGGAGTTTAAGACCAGCCTGGGCAACATAGTGAGACTCTGTCTCTACAAAAAAAAAAAATTAAAGATGAAAAATTAAACCGGGCTCGGTGGCTCAGCCTGTAATCCCACGCCTTTGGGAGGCTGAGGTGAGTGGATTGCCTGAGCCTGCGGGTTTGAGACCCGCCTGGGCAGCGAGACCTCATCTCTACAATAAATCAAAAACTCAGCCGGGCGTGGTAGCGCATGCCTGTAATTCCGGCTACTCGGAAGGCCGAGATGGAAGGATCGTTGGAGCCCAGCAGGTCGAGGCTGCGGTGGCCGGAGCGGCCACTGCACTCCAGTCTGGGCGACAGAGTGAGACTCCAACTCAAAAAAAAAAAAAAAAAATTAGCTGGGCATCGCGGTGTATGCCTGTAATCCTGGCTACTCAAGAGGTTGAGACAGGATTGCTTGAACCCAGGGGTTCAAGGCTGCAGTGAGCTATAATTACACCACTACACAACTGGGTGACAGAGCAATACCCTGTCTTTTAAAAAAAAATTGAGCTGGGCACGATGGCTCATGCCTGTAATCTCAACATTTTGGGAGATAGAGACAAGAGGATTACCTGAGTCCAGAAGTTCAAGACCAATCTTGGGCAACTTGGCAAGACCTTGTCTCTATAATTAATCAAAAAATTAGCTGGGAGAGGTGGTGTGCCCCTATAGTTCCAGCTACTTGGAAGTCTGAGGCCACGGTGACCATGAGCGTGCCACTGCAATCCAGCCTGAGTGACAGAGTGAAACTCCTACTCAAAAAAAAAAAAAGATATTTCTGCAGATTTATTTCTAGATATTTATTACTGCAAAATGTAATATTCAAAAGGCCAGAAACAAAATATTCCATAATATAGGAATTATTAAATATGATATATTTTCAAAATAATAAAATCATATTCTAAAAATATGTAAATATATGGTGTAATGTGTAAAAAGCTCAGCATTTGAAACTTCAGAATTGTCTTAATGTTGTGAAAACATATATAGCTATTCACATATACATGCACATAAATACTCCATAGAGTTGGTTAACGTGGTTTTTCATTTGCTTATCTCCCTACAAACAACCTTTTCAGTTATCAGGAAAATAACAATGGACAATACTGTGAATATTAGTGACTCTAAAACTTAGTACAAGAAGATATTTAGCCCTCCCTAGTTTGTACACATACTTCTTTCCCCACCGGTGCCTGAGCTGTCAGCCCATTGAGGATCGGCCAAAGATTATGTTGGTGTGTAAATGTCATTTCACCTCATTGTTATGCCTTGTTTCCCTTGTTCTTACTCAAAACAAGTATTTAAATCACTCTGCATTATCTGGGCTTTCATGTACAAGTCCACAAAATGAGCGGTGTGGACTAGATCTCTCAAATATGTTTCGGCTTTGACATTTTAGCATAGATTCTCCTAAAAGGGGGTGATGGAATAAAATGCAGTGACCTGCTGTGTGCTTGTGCATTCATTTGTGAGAAAGAAGGCATTGAGGTAGCTGCCATACCTAACTTTTCATTTCCATTTAACCCTCACAAAAATGCTATGATATTGGTATAGTATCTTCCACTTTACAGATGACATTAAGGTAGAAAGATTAAATGACTTGTCTGAGGTTACAGTTAGTAAATAGCAGACCCAGGATTCATATTGAAGCATATAAGAAAAAGTTCAGCCGGACTCGGTGGCTCAGCCTGTAATCCCGCGCCTTTGGGAGGCTGAGGTGAGTTGATTGCCTGAGTCTGCGAGTTCAAGACCTGCCTGGGCAGGTGAGACCTCATCTCTACAATAAATCAAAAAATCAGCCGGGCGTGGTAGCGCACGCCTGTAATCTGGCTACTCGGAAGGCTGAGGCGGAAGGATCGCCGGAGCCCAGCAGGTCGAGGCTGCGGTGGCCGGGAGCGGCCACTGCACTCCAGTCTGGGTGACAGTGAGACTCCAACTCAAAAAAAAAAAAAAGAAAAAGAAAAAGTTCAGTATTTATCTAACCTACATTTCTCATATGCCTCTTGTGGCCAGAAACAGCCACAATATCTTTGGTCACATCTGTGTCCATATTTTAGGCCCAAATCTCATAATAACCATCTTACTAGCTCACTTCGTAAGTTGAAGCCTTGCTAGGGTTACCTGCAAGTGTTTTCCAAAATGGTGTGAGCCAGCAAGTCTGTAGGAAGAGTGTTAGAGTTAGGTAGGACCTGAAGGACTCACTTCACTAAGAGATTTGGTTGACAGGTATTTATTTCCTGCTCCCTTAACATCCTGTTGCTGGTGAGTGAGGCCCTTCTCTGTTACTGCTATGCAGTCAGTTCAAGCATGAAGTAATTCCTAATTATCACAGCAGGCAGAGTCTAAAGAAATAGCTAGGTCAATTACACTTTTGTCTGAGGAGACTAGCTCCTGTTTGGAACCTCAGAAGTTGGAGGTCACCCTGTTACGGAGGAATGCATAGAGGCAGGCTTAAGGACCAAAGAGAAGTGCTTTACTTTTACTCTTGGGGAACCTCAGGCCCCCACTACCATTGCTTTTGGCCAAATAATCGCCCTGCTTGATGGGCTTTGCCTCCATTTCAGATGCCATCCAGGCTAATAGCAGCAGCAGCAGCAGTAACACTTACTTTGTATTTTACAGTTTATAGAATACTTTTTAACTTGTACTGTCTCACTTGATCTTCACAATTCTGTGGAACAGGTGATGTTTTCCACATTTTACAGATGAGGAAAGAGGTTCAGAGTATAGTGGAAGAGCTGGGATCTGTATCATTATAGTCAGCAGACTCTACTGCACCTTAGGAGAAGATGAGGACTTAGGATGGTCTTCAATTAAAAACTTCGGGGGGAAGCCGGGCTCGGTGGCTCAGCCTGTAATCCCAGCACTTTGGGAGGCCGAGGTGAGTGGATTGCCTGAGCCCGCGGGTTCAAGACCCGCCTGGGCAACTTGGCGAGACCTCATCTCTACAATAAATCAAAAATTAGCCAGGTGTGGTAGCGCACACCTGACCTGTAGTTCCAGCTACTTGGAAGGCTGAGGCGGAAGGGTCGCTGGAGCCCAGCAGGTCAAGGCTGCGGTGCCCAAGAGCGTGCCACTGCACTCCAGTCTGGGCAAGAGTGAGACTCCAACTCAAAAAAAAGAAACTTCGGGGGTGCCTGTCTTTGTGTGCTTTTTTGGATTAGATAGTAGTTGTTCCTAATCTCTGATGTACATCAGAATCACCAAGAGGTGGTTTATAAAATAAAGATGCCTGGACCTTACCTCAGTTGTAACTAACCTACAGAATCACCAAGGGTACCTGGCGTATGAATCTCCACAGGAAAATCTGATGTACACTAAAGGTTGAAAATCATTTGCATTCAGAGTTCTACTAAAGTGTATCAGAATAGTCCAATGAGGTCCCATATCTATCAAAGCAAATAACTTGCCTTGGAGGAAACAAACCAAAGATTTGGTTCGTGCTCCCCAGGAATTTCTAACCTAGTTGGGATAAAACATGTACACAGGTAAAGAACACCATGAGATGGCGTGCCAACATCTTAGACTTGAGTGGTCAGCATGTCAGGAGTCCCAACAAGAGACAGCTTCAAATAATGACACGTTAGGTCCTTTCAGCAAGTATTTTGTCCAGCAATGGAGACATTTCTGGCAGATATAGGAAAGGACATAGGCAGGTTTGGGTCAGTGAGGTGACTGGATTAGTCAGAGCATTCACATGAGCAAGATGTGACAAGTAGAGCTTCTCAGGTAAGCAGAGGCCATCGTGTGGAAGGGCTTTGCTGCCAGGCTGAAGAACTTCAAATTAACTCTAGGCAGTGGGGCGACATTAGGTGTTTCAAAGCAGAATAATGCAACCAAAGTAGTACAAAGACGAATCCAGTAAACCTGTGCAAAGAAGCCTGGGAAGGGGAAAATGGGACAGGGAGAGCAATAAGGAAACTAATGATGTGGTCATGTATGAGGTGATAAGGGGCTAAGCAAAAATGGTGACAGTAAGAACATAAAGATGGAATCAGGGTCCAAAGACAAATAAGGATTTACAGGAGTGACCATTTCAGTTGTAAGACACTATAGCAAGAGAATAGTCTCAAGCCAGATTTCCTGGTTCAAATCTTGATTCAACCACCTACCTGTGTGCAATAACCTCTTTGTGCCTTCATTTTCTTACCTGAGAAGTGGGGCAACTGGGTGCAGTAGCTCATGCCTATAATTCCAGCACTTTGGGAGAGGTAGGCCAGAGGACTGCCTGAGTTCGGGGGTTTGAGACCAGCCTGAGCAACATGGTGAGACTTCATCTCTACAATATATCAAATATTAGCCAGGCATGGTGGTGCATGCCTGTGGTTCCAGCTAGTTGGAAGACTGAGATGAAAGGATCACCTGAGTCCACCAGGTTGAGGCTGCAGTGGCCATGAGCATGCCACTGCACTTCAGCCTGGGCAACAGAATGAGACTCTGATTAAAGAAAAAAGAAATGGGCTAATAGTACATATTTCAAGGATGTGAAGAGTAAATGAATGTGTTCAAGTGTTGTCTGGCTCAGTAAATAGTTTGCTATTGGAAGGGGGGAAATTGGGATGAGTTTCATGGATAGCACTCTTAGTATCATGGCTGTCTGGCATGTTCTCTGCTTTCAGAGCGTGACCTGTTGGCGAGCCAAGTTTATGGAAGCCTTTTTTTCCCATGTTCTACGTGGGACCATTGATGTGTCTTCTGACAGGCGTCTTTGTGACCAGCGCTTCTCGCCTCTTCTGCATAGCTCCCGCCATGTCCGACAGCTCACCATCTGCAACATGCTGCAGGGCGCAACGGAGCTGGTGGCTGAGCCCAACCGCAGGGTTCTGGAGACTCTGGCCAGTTCCCTGCACACGCTCAAGTTCCGCCACCTGCTGTTCTCTGATGTGGCGGCTCAGCAGTCACTTCGGCAGCTGTTGCATCAGCTCATTCACCATGGGGCTGTCAGCCAAGTGTCGCTGTACTCCTGGCCTGTGCCTGAGTCAGCCCTTTTCATCCTTATCCTCACCATGAGTGCTGGCTTCTGGCAGCCAGGCCCTGGTGGCCCAACCTGCCGCCTCTGTGGAGAGGCCTCCCGAGGCCGGGCCCCATCCCGAGATGAAGGCTCCCTCTTGCTGGGCTCACACCGGCCTCGCCGGGATGCTGCTGAGCGGTGTGCTGCAGCTCTGATGGCCACCCGGCGGAAGAGTGAAGCCAAGCAGGTGCCAAGAGCTGCACCTGCCACTCGGGTCACACGCCGGAGCATGCAGGAGAGCCTGGCGGCAGGCGGGACAGACCCTAAGAGGGAGCTGCACCCTCCAGCCGCCTCCCATGAGGCTTCTGGCACCAAGAGGCCACCCTCTGCTCCAGCCACCACCTCCTCTGCTTCTGCCTCCTCTTCCACATCCTCATCCAAACGCGCTCCAGCTAGCTCAGCCCCACAGCCTAAACCCTTAAAGCGTTTCAAGCGAGCTGCAGGGAAGAAGGGTGTTCGCACCCGTCAGGGGGCTGGTGCAGAGTCTGAAGACCTGTATGACTTTGTTTTTATTGTGGCTGGTGAGAAAGAGGATGGTGAAGAGATGGAGATCGGGGAAGTGGCTTGCGGAGCTTTGGATGCATCAGATCCCAGCTGCCTGGGTCTTCCAGCACTGGAGACTTCACAACGATTCCGCAGCATCTCCACCTTGGAGCTATTCACAGTTCCGCTCTCCACGGAGGCAGCCCTGACACTATGCCACCTGCTGAGCTCCTGGGTGTCTCTGGAGAGCCTCACACTCTCCTACAATGGTGAGCACCCTGGAGTGGCAGGGGTTGGGCTTGGATCTCCCAGCAGCACCTACTGCGTATCTAACTCTAACAGCAGGAGCTTGGGGGCAAATTGGGGGCATTATTAGGAAGCTAGGGATGTAGCCTTGTGTGCCTCACGGGGACAACTGTCAGTGCTGGAAGAGAGGGAGGGACGTGAGGTCTATAGGCTTGATTTATTGTTGGAAGCAGGGGTTCCTGAGGGGCAACGAGACAAGTCAGCTGCAACCTGAAGACTTAGTACACTTTAGATATGGAAGTCAATCCCAGGGCAGGTGGGAGCAGTATAGTGTATGCATGCCCAGTCAGGGCCAGGGTTGGGTTCCATTAATCATCAGAGAAGCTGTGCACACAAGGTGTGGGACACAATTTCTTATCAAGCCAGCCACCTGCAAGGCAATCCTAAATCCTCCTTTCCCACTTGCTTGTGCCCAGCTAGCAAACTCTAGTTAAATCCAGCAATCTGCCAACATTGCTGAGCACTGCTAGAGAGAGACATACATTAGCGCTACTTATACATTCATGGCCATTAACCTCATCAGAGCCCTCCCTGTTTTTGCAACATCAGCTCCCATCCCTACTGTCACTCCCAAACCTCATTTTTCTTTCTAGCAATGAGCTCACCACCTATTTCAGAGAAAACAGAAGCCATCAAACATGAGTTCCTTCAACTTACTAACTCACCTATAAACTCTTACCCCTCACTCATCCTTTCCTCCTTCACCACAGTGGAAGTGATCACCATCCTTTTGAAAGCTGATTCTTTCACCTATGCTCTGGATGCATACCTCCTACCTTCTTAGGGAAGCTTGTTTCTCAAATACCTTAGTAATAATTTTTTTTACTGCTTAGTATGTGTCTGTCATATTTCAAGTATTCTTGATGTAGTATCTAATTTAATCCTTACAACAACCCTATGAGGCCAAGTGACTTGCATAAGATAACCTGGCAAGTAAATGAGAGCCAGGATTCAAATGCAGGCAACCTGACTCCAGAATCCATGCTCTTAAACCACTACCTTTGCTGCTTCCCTTTTCTCCAGCGTGTCTTTCACCAATACTTAAACATCCAGTCAGGTCTCCACCAAACACTACCACTACCACCTCCCTTCGTTCTATATTAACCACTGTCCCATTCTCCTGCTCTTCACAAACTTAGTCATAAAATATTTTTTTCACTACCTCAAAAATCTTTTTACAGGCAAACCCCTCAGGTCCCCTCCCGCCCTGGGAGCTTTTCTGTACTCAATAAATCCTGTTTTCACACACACACACACACACACACACACACAATATATATATATGTATACACACACACATATATAATTTATAAATTTATATATTTTTCCTCCTTTCTGGATGTTACTTCTCTTATTGTTCAGGCTTCCTCAAAGCTCAGAGCTTTCCCACTTTACACAGCTTTTCTGGACAATTTCTTCCATTCCTGTGGCTTTAAAGGCCAACTATGCTAAAGACTCCCCATTCTATGACATTACCCAGATCTTTCCCTGAACTTCCAGACCCATTTATCTAGCCAATAGGCTCCACCACTTCATAACCCACAAGCTCCTCAAACTTATGTCCCACCTGAATGCACCTTCTTCACCCTATACTGACCCTACTTCTTGTTCTCAGTGACATCCATTTATTCAGTTGCCCAAAGAAGCCTATACTAGCCTGGCGCGGTGGCTCAGGCCTGCAATCCCAGCACTTTGGGAGGCCAAGGCAAGAGATTGCGAGCGTAGGGGTTCGAGATCAGCCCAGGCAACTTAGTGATACCTCATCTCTACAATAAATTAAAAGATAAGCCAAGTGTGGTAGTGGACACCTGTAGTTCCAGTTACTCAGAAGGCAGAGGCAGGACTGCCTGATCCCAGCATGTAGAGGCTGTGGTGGCCATCAGCGTGCCACTGCACTCCAGCCTGGGCTACAGAGTGAGACTGCGACTCAAAAAAAAAAAAAAAAAGCCTGTACTGTCTTACTCAACATATTTAGCCACCGGATCCTATCTTTGCAATCTCTAAAATCCATTTATCTCCACATCCTACTTCAGGCTACCATGACTCCTCACCTGAACTCATTTCAACTTTCTTACTCCATACTCTTGTCATACAATCCATTGTCTGCACTGTGGTTGAAACATTCTTTCAGAAACACAGACCTGACTCTGTCATTCAAATACCCTCTAATGGCTTCCTGTCTTTTTTTTTTTTTTAAGTCAGAGTCTCCACTGCAGCCTCAACCTGCTGGACTCAGCAATCCTTCCACCTCAGCCTTCCAAGTAACTGGAACTACAGGCATGTGCCACCATACCGGTTTTTTTTTTTTTTTTTTTTTTTTGAGCTGGAGCCTCACTCTTACCCAGGCATGCTCACAGTCACCCCTGCTGGGCTCTGGTGATCCCTCTGCCTCAGCCTTCCATGTAGCTGGAATTACAGGCATGCGCCACCATGCCCAGCTAATTTTTTAATTTATTGTAGAGACGAGGGCTCCCCAAGTTGCCCAGGCTGGTCTCGAACTCGCAGTCTCAGGCAATCCACTTGCATCAGCCTCCCAAAGTGCTGGGATTACAGGTGTGAGTCACTGCACCCAGCAATTCTTTATAGCTTGTCTCCTTCATGTTCTTTAGGACTCAGCTGCAATGGTCTTACTGGGTCATAAACTAGAAGAGGTGTTAGGTACCCATACTTGTACTTCTGTATTACTCTGTTCCACCAGTTTCTATCATATTTTATCAGGCCATATAGGCAAAAACAATGTGCTGCTCACTGGTGTCTAGCAAAAGACCTGATATTTGGTAGACACTGGGTAGTTTAGTTGAATGAATGAATCAGCAGGAGCCTGCAGAGTCCAAGGAGTTATGGTATTAAGCAATTGACCTAAACTTTCTGGATCCTACGCCGTTCTTTGGGATGTGGTTCTTTTCCTGCTGCATTCCCACCCAGTGAATCTTCTAAAGTATTCCTTATTGGGTTTTCACTACTCAGTTCTCAAGTGCCTCTCATGACCTACAGGGGATTAAACCATCTCTTTGCCTTTCAGGACCTTCCACAATGTGGGTTCCACTGCCCTGCCCTCTAGAGCTGTTTCCTGAGTCCTATCTAGCCAAACAAGTCTCTCAGGTCTTGCTGTCTCCCAGTTGTGATCCCTGACTACCTTCTCCCTTTGTCCAAAACTCTTTTCCTTCAAGGCCAGCTTCTTCAGGAAACTACTCAGAACCCAGAAGTCTAGGAGAGCCCTGCTGCTGTCTGGGCCTGTCATTCAGATGGCAGCCACATGCTGCCCTGCCACATCCTATTTTCTATTTTGTGACTCTGCCCTGACTGATGCTTCTTGAGGGCCTGGCCCAGTACAGTAGGCATCAGTTTGCTGGTTACCTGAGGAAAAAGCAAGACATGGATGAGTAGTGAGACAAGTGGTTTTAAATAATCTAATGCAAAGCCTAAGAGGTTTGGTAGCAAACAAAATACACATTTGGAGTTGTCTGTGACTATATTACCCCTGCTGACACTCCATGTAACTGATTTCATCTTTCCTGCCATAGGCCTGGGTTCTAACATCTTCCGCCTGCTGGACAGCCTGCGGGCCCTGTCCAGCCAGGCTGGATGCCGCCTCCGTGCCCTGCATCTCAGTGACCTGTTCTCACCACTGCCCATCCTGGAGCTGACGCGTGCCATCGTGCGAGCACTGCCCCTGCTACGGGTCCTCTCTATTCGTGTTGACCACCCGAGCCAGCGGGATAACCCTGCTGTGCCAGGAAACGCAGGGCCCCCTAGCCACATAATTGGGGACGAGGAAATACCAGGTGAAGCACTGTGTGCGCGCGCGCGTGTATCCCCACAATTGTGCAGATAAATTTACATGGGGAAGGAGGAAGGACCTTCAATCCGGGTCTGCGCCACTCATTTCTGGCTTATCTTAAAACTGTTCCCTCTTCAGAGCCAAGATAACCCTGGGTTGGACCACCATAACACCAGTAGAGTAATGGCAACTTAGATTCCAGAAAAAGAACTGACCTTTAGACTAGATTGGTCCCCCTGCTGTGTTTCCTTAGTTCTTATATGTCTCCTGTCCCACTACTCTGCATACTTTATTACATTTGCTTGTGTCTGAGTAGCCTTTCTGGACTAAAAGCTCCATGAGGGCAAGGACCAAATCTCTTATTTAGTGTTCTGTGCTAGTCCAGAACCTAACACAATGCCTGACATGTAGCAGACACTTTTTTAGTGAATCCCTTAAGGACAAGATAGTTCCTGCTATAGGAGTGAGATAGAGATGGTCAGCTGGAATCTTCTTTCCCCACCATATCCAGAAAACTGCCTGGAGCAGTTAGAGATGGGATTTCCACGGGGAGCCCAGCCAGCCCCACTGCTCTGCTCCGTACTGAAGGCCTCAGGTTCTCTGCAACAGCTGTCCCTAGACAGCGCCACCTTTGCCTCTCCCCAGGACTTTGGGCTTGTGTTGCAAACACTCAAAGGTAGGACCCAGCCATAATGGCTGAAAGGGGGAAGGCAGGCGGGGATATAGCATTGTTCTCTGGGAAAGCTAGAGTCCATGGCCCATGATCTCTGCCTCCTATCCAGAGTACAACCTAGCCCTGAAAAGACTGAGCTTCCATGACATGAATCTGGCTGACTGTCAGAGCGAGGTGCTCTTTTTGCTACAGAATCTGACTCTACAAGGTACGTTCCTCATTTAGAACCTGGACTGGGTCCTTGTTGTAGCTCTGCAGTTTTCTCATTGAGTGGGCAATCCACTGTTCTGTGTTGGCCTTGTGTCCTCAACTATAAATGGATACAAAACTTGCATGGCCTTCCTCCTAAAAGTCCCCAACACCAATTCTGTCTCTACTAAACATGAGAAATTTCTCCATTTTAGAATGCCTCACCCAAAAGTTTTTCTTACCTTTCAGGAGCTGACAGAAGTGGTGGTGGTGGTGGGGAGAAATAAATGTGCTGTGCCAGGTTCCTCCTCATAGCCTTGTCTCTGATCCCCACCCCCGCATAGAGAATGGTCAATGATAGAGAGGGAAAGAAGGAAGTGAATGAAGAACTGTTCGTGTCGAGAACCTCCTTACTGTGAACATTTAGGTTCTATCTCTGGTCTGAATTCTGATTTACTATCAGCATATCTTGGGATCTTAGACAAAATTTTTTTCTGGGTCTCTGTAAAATCTTCACATTCCTTGCTAGGGTCAACTGGGGAAGGAGGGGTGGCACCAGTCCTAATGCAGCCAACAGAATTTGCTCTAATTTCTCTTGACAGAGATTACCTTCTCCTTCTGCCGTCTGTTTGAGAAGCGCCCGGCCCAATTTCTGCCTGAGATGGTTGCTGCTATGAAGGGCAACTCCACACTGAAGGGCCTTCGGCTGCCAGGGAACCGCCTGGGTGGGGGCCAGACCCTGGGAAGGGAGAGGGGGAAGAACCCAGGCCTTTGGCCTAAAAACACACTGGGCATAGACCTCCCCACTGGGAACATGGGAGTTGGAATATAGATATTTGTGTGCCGGGACTTCAGGAACCAGCTAGGCTGGGCTTCTCCCCAGCAAGAGTTGGTTGGGATATCCTTGTTCCCTGTTCTTGTGTGGAGGTGACAGGCACATCTCCCTTTCTCTCCAGGGAATGCTGGCCTGTTGGCCCTAGCCGATGTTTTCTCAGAGGATTCATCCTCCTCTCTCTGTCAGCTGGACATCAGGTACATGGGGGAGGGGGTGATAAGGGATGGGGCTACAGACCAGAGATTAGTTGCTTCCTAGATCTCTAATTCATCTCATCCCTACCAGTTCCAACTGCATCAAGCCGGATGGGCTTCTGGAGTTTGCCAAGCGGCTGGAGCGCTGGGGCCGTGGAGCCTTTGGTCACCTGCGCCTCTTCCAGAACTGGCTGGACCAGGATGCAGTGACAGCCAGGGAAGCTATCCGGCGGCTCCGGGCCACCTGCCATGTGGTTAGCGACTCATGGGACTCATCCCAGGCCTTTGCAGATTATGTCAGCACCATGTGATGGGGCCCATACCTCACAGGCCCATGCTCAGTACCATCAGCTTGCAGGGACTGAGGCATGGGCTGCCCAGAACCCCCAACCACCAGTTCTATCTTTCTCTGTCACCTTTTTTCTCTTTTTTCCTTCTCCCTTTGCTCTGAGGTCCTGGAAGCCTTGAATGGGGGCCAGCAAAGGCATTCCCACACCTGGGTTTAGAGCCTATGAGCCCCTTACTCAGTATCTTGGGAACCCTGGGCCAGGAGGTTACACTGGTCATCACCATCACTGAAGACAGTTCCTTTTCCCCCCTGTCCTGGGGTTCCCACCCTCCCTCCTCAAGCAGGTACCCAGGCTTTAGAGTGTAGGAGTGCCCACTATCAGGCCTCTTCCCTGCTGGGCTTACCACGCTGCTCCCAGGCCTCAGTCCCTTTCATACCTTTATTCCTTTCTTTTTTTTAACCAAAAAGTTTTTCTTATAAAATAAATTTTGGGCAAACATCATACAGCCCTTCTTGATGATTTTTCTCCCAGAGAACAAAACTCAGCAGGGCTCTGTGGGGCCAGGAGCCCCGCTTCCCTATCTCTTTCCTCTAACAGCTACACCCAGACCAGCTGGTTATCAGCGGAGCCCCCGCTGCTCTTCATGGGAACGCTGGTGGAAGACGAAGGTGATGGCAGTGGAGGCAGCATCCCAGGCGGCCTGGAGTACCTCATCCTGGAGCCCCCGCTTATCAGTACAGTGGTTCCATTGAGCCAGGTCTGAAGTGCAGTCAGAACCATCAGGGGGTGGTTGGACCTGGCGGTTATTGACACAGCGGCGGCAATGCAACCTAGGAGCAAAGGACAGAGCACTGATCATTACAGATCCCATCTACATGCTATGCAGGTGCCTTAGAGATAATGGCTAGGGCACTCTACTCACCTGTCATGTGTGTCACTGAGGCGAGCCTCATCCAGGATAAATAGCTCCTTCAACTCGCCCAGAGAGAAGTGCCGCTCCACATCCTGCTCTTCGTCCACCACACAGCTACTCAGTGCCTTCTTATGGCTCTGACGCTGGAAGATCTTCTCCTCAATGGTTCCTGCCTGGGGGGTGAGGGGAATGTCAAGGGATGCAGGGCTTAGTCATCCCCATACAGAGGGAGCAGGGAAACCAAGAGGTTGAAACTACAGCCACCCTCTCTTCTCAGCTGAGCCCCATTTTCTCAGTCTATCTCCTGGGAACATAACTTATACATGTCTGCCCACTCAGGCTATATCTGTATGAATGAAGGGTTTCAGTGCCTGGCTAAATCCCTTCAGGGTGAACTGAGGTTTGTCGCAGCAGCTTCAAATCGCCATGCCTAGCCCAACCCTAATTAATTCAATAAACATCATTTGGGTATCTATTCTATGCCAGACCCTGTGCTAACATTAGGATACAAAGAAGAATCAGGCCAGGCTTGGTGGCTCACACTTGTAATCCCAGCACTTTGGAAGGCTGAGGTGGATCGCTTGAGCCCAAGAGTTCAAGACTAGCCTGGGCAACATAGCGAGATCTCATCTCTAAAAAAAAGTAATTGGATGTGGTGGTGTGCACATGTAGTCCTAGCTACTTGGGAGGTTGAGGCAGAAGGATCCATCACCTGAGCCCAGGAAGTCATAGCTGCAATGAGCTGTGATCGTGCTACTGCACTCTAGCCTGGGTGACAGAGACCCCTGACTCAAAAAGACAAAAAAAAAAAAAAAACAAATATTCATTTTTCTTGAGCTCCTAAACATTTAAACAAACTGATGCAATAATCGAAATCTGTACAGGATAACTAGGGATCCACAAGAGGGATGGTAGAGTAGAACAGTATTAAAAAGACTATCCTTGAGCTGAACCTCCAAAAATGAACAGATTGTTTGCAAGAAAAGAAAAGGAAAGGCATGCCCAGCAAAGGAATGATAGAACATGCCTGGCCTATTAGAGGACTGTGAGGAGCCCAAGCTAAATAGAGGGTGGTGGCGGTGTAGTAAGAGCTGGGACTGGAAGTCAACAGATGTACATACTGGAAAATCTTGGATGCCAGGGCTTAGTTTTGTCCTGGAAGTGATGGAAAACAAAATCAGAATTTCTGGAAAGCTCAAGAAGCAGTTGTGAAGATAAGACAAAAGGGGTTGGGCTCGGTGGCTGAGCCTGTAATCCCAGCACTTTGAGGCCGAGGTGAGTGGATTGTCTGAGCCCGTGGGTTTGAGACCAGCCCGGGCAACTTGGCAAGACCTCATCTTTACAATAAATCAAAAAATTAGCCAGGCATGGTAGTGTGTGCCTAGTTCCAGCTACTTGGAAGGCTGAGGCAGAAGGATCACCAGAGCCCAGCAGGTTGAGGCTGTAGTGGCTGGGAGCTTGCCACTGCACTCCAGTCTGGGCAACAGAGTGAGACTCCAACTCAAAAAAAAAGATAAGACAAAAGGTAAAGAATTAGGAAAGTGTTGCAATATTCAAGTGAGAGACTACTATGACTTTAGCAGAGGACGGACAGGAGGGTTAAATTAAAGAAAAAATTTCAAGGCTGAGCGCAATGACTCAGCCTGTAATTCTAGCACTTTGGGAGGCCAAGGCGAGAGGACTGCCTAAGCCTGGGAGTTCGAGACCAGCCTGGGCAACTTGGTGAGACCTCATCTCTACAATAAATCACAAAAACTAGCCGGGCGTGGTATTGTATGTCTGTAGCTCCAGCTACTTGAAGACTGAGGCAGAAGCATCGCCTAAGCCCACAAGTTGAGGCTGCCATGGCCATAAGTGTGCCTCTGCAATCCAGCCTGGGCAATAAGAGTGAGATGCCAACTCAAAAATAAGGGGGGGGGGGGCGGGGTAACACCCTCAGGTCTCCTCCCACTATGGGAGTCTTTCTGTCTTCTCAATAAATCTTGCTTTCAAAAAAAAATTTTTCAAGATAAAATCAATGAAAAGGGAGACCTGAGGTGAGAGGATTGCCTGGGCAACTTGGTGAGACCTCATCTCTACAATAAATTTTAAAAATTAGCTGGGTATGGATCCTAGGCTGGATCCTAGGGTGACAGAGTAAGACTCTAACTCTAAAAAAAAAAAAGAAAAGAAATCCAAGTGGAAATGTAGATTCAGTGACAGACATATGGGTCTAGAGCTCAGGTAAGAGATCTGGGTTAATATAGAGGCCGGGTACAGTGGTTCACGCCTGTAATCCCAGCAGTTTGGGAAGCTGAGGCAAGAGCATTGCTTTAGTGTAGGAGTTCAAGACCAGCCCAGGCAACATAGTAAGACCTCATCTCTACAATAAATAAGAAAATCAGCTAGGTGTGGTGTCACTACTTGGGAGGCTGAGACAAGAGGATTGCCTGAGCCCAGAAGGTCGAGGCTGTGGCACACTATGACCATGCCACTGCACTCCAACCTGGGCAATGAAGTGAAACCTCAACACACACACACACACACACACAATTAAAGATCTGTCAATATAATAAGTGTATGTAATCAGAGTGGAGTTTTCAAAGACAAGAAAAGAGAATTTTAAGGGATTAGTAGTCAACAATGCCAGATATACAAAAAGGAAAAATCAAGAGTTTTCTATTTTGGCAATGTAGATGTCAGTATTATATTTGAAGGCAGGTTCAATGTCATAAGGGATCTGATGAGAAGCTGAAGAAGTTTCTGGTGTGGTGGTTCATGCCTGTAATCCCAGCACTTTGGAAGGCGGAGGTGAGAGGATTGCCTGAGTCTAGGGTTTCAAGACCAGCCTGAGCAACTTGGTAAGCCCTTGTCTCTACAATAAGTAAAGAAGCTGGGCTCGGTGGCTCAGCCGGTAATCCCGCGCCTTTGGGAGGCTGAGGTGAGTGGATTGCCTGAGCCCGCGGGTTCGAGACCCGCCTGGGCAGCGAGACCTCATCTCTACAATAAATCAAAAAATCAGCCGGGCGTGGTAGCGCATGCCTGTAATTCCGGCTACTTGGAAGGCTGAGGCGGAAGGATCACCGGAGCCCATCAGGCCGAGGCTGCGGTGGCCGGGAGTGGCCACTGCACTCCAGTCTGGGCAACAGAGTAAGACTCCAACTCAAAAAAAAAAAAGAAAAGCCGTGTACTAAACAAGTGTTCAGATAGTATAGTAAGAAGGGTTTGAGGAATGAGGTGAAGAGAGAACAGAAGAATAAAGGGCTCAAACCTAGGCCCATAGCTCCTTGGCTACTGCTAGAAGCAGAGGGGCAAAGAGAGGCCCTGAGAACGGTTGAAGATGGTCCTGGAGGTCTCGTTCCATGACCCACCCCTACTCTATTATCACCATCCTTACAGACAGCAGGCGGTAGATATAGCAGGTCTTCTTTTGACCGTCACGCCAGATCCGGGCCATGGCTTGTTCATCATTGGCTGGGTTCCAGTCAGGGTCAAACATAACCAGTCGGTTAGCACCAATGAGATTGAGGCCACAGCCTCCAGCCTTACTGCTCAGCATGAAGACAAAGTCTGGGCTCTGGAAAGACAAGAAGTAGGAGAAAAAGAACCTCTTACAGCCTAAATTGGGATCCAACTCAGCCCAATCAATTTGTCTCTCACACCTCTATACTCTTACCCTCAGACCAATCATGAAGACCACCAGTTTATCTACCTACCAGTCAATTTCCAACCCACAAAGTCACTTTCCAGCCCCGCCATCACCAACCAGTCTAACCCTACCACGCCCACCAGAAAAAAAATCAGGGCTAACCCTTATAGCTTCTCTTTCACCCCTTAATTCTGATGTTACTGCATTGGTGGTGTGGAGATAGGGGTTATGCATTTACCGATGGACTATTGAAGCGTTCTACAACCTTGGCTCGCTTCTTAATGGACATTGTGCCATCCAAGCGAACATACAAGTACCTGAAGGGAGACCCAAGATTAAGATCCAAGAAGAAAGCAGAGCTATGTAAGGGACTGAACCAACTATGCTTGAGGCCCAAAACCCCCAAAGGGAGGGGCAGGGGGTGGGGGCCAGGACTCTGTCCTAAATAGTACCCAAAGGACTAGGGGCTATTCCTCTTGGAGATGGTGCGAGGGCCATGACAGTGGTAAGGAAACAGACAACTTCAGGGAAGTCCTTCATGTACCGACATCTTGGCCCATATTCACCAATCAGAACACCTAATTTTCCTAGAGGGGAAGTAGGAGAGGCATAACCTTTTGGCAGCCTGGTTAGGCTCTTCCCTACCTTCGGGCTCGGCACAACTTCTCAAAGAGATCCAATGTCTGGGTGTAATTGGACACCAGCACTACTTTGTCACTGCTGTGGCTTCGGGTCACTGCCAGAATGTAATCGAGGACCAGCATCTTACCTAGGAAGTCAACCTACTAGTCAACCTACTAGTCATCCCAATGGCCCAGAAATCTCTCTTCATATGCTGCCTTGAAACAAAGAGCTCTAGCACAAAAAAAACAATCTCCCACCTTTTCCTAAAGAAGCCCAAATGCTGGAGGGAAAGGGCTCACCTGATAGCTGGGGCTCTAGAGCCTTAGAGGTATAACCAGGAGGGAAGATGTCCAAGGCACCCTCAAAGCCGTCTTCCTCTTCCACACACTTGTCATAGATTAGAGCTGGATCTGCGGGGGAAAAGCCAGCTACTTTGCTTTCCTAGGTTTCCACTTCAACGCTCACTAGAGCAGCCTCTAGAAGCCTAGCCCAGAAGGCCTTCCTCAGCAGCAGACTTGGTCTACCCCACAGATTCCAAAAGGGTACAGTCAGTGTCATCTGTGACCACACATGCACAATCCTGCTCTCTAATGTGTGTTCTCCGAACAAAGAGAGAACACCAACAGGCAAGGTTTGTTATTTTTTTTCTCCTGCTCAGCATTTGATATGAGCATGTATACAAGCGAGCACTCACATGCACAGTCCCACCAAGCACAGGCTGGCAAAGGATAAGTTAAATAATCCAAAGCAAAGGGTCTAGTTTACAGTCTACAATGCAGGATTCATGCCTTGGGTAGGGCTGGAATCACATGTGGCCTCTATGACGACTCTGGACATGTTTCAAGGAAGGTCACTGGGACACTACAGGAGCCAATCCTTCCTTGCTCACTCACAGAGGACACCAGAATAAGAGCCCAACTCACGATTACAAAGCTTCTTTAGCGAGGTGATGGAAGAAAGGGAAGACACACTCATCTTGCCCTCATGCAGTTCTTCAGCTGGCTTGGCCTGTCTCAGAAACCTCTTGTATAGCTCAATCTGAAGGGATGTCAGCCTGAAAAAGGCAGTTGGGTCAGTGGAAAAAGCCGGCCCACACTTCTGCCCTCAGAGTATCTTGAGAGCCCAGCCATGCTTCAGGAGCTAAGATTTGACCCACTCACTCCATACCCTTCAGTTGACTTCAGTACCTACAACAAACCACCTGCTCAATCTTCACAGGCAGATATTTAGAAAGGATATCGGATGTCCTCCGTATTAGGCACCTAGGGAAAACAGGATAAAAAGGCAAGGGGCTGGTAAAACTGCTGTGCTCACTACTGGAATAAAAGCTACCACCCAAAGGACCAAGACTGGCTTTCTTTTTATAGTATCAAATGACACAGACCCATCAGCCCTGTGGCAAAGATATCTGTATCAAGGTCTCAATCATAGGAATAGAGATCTTCCAAACATCCTAGCTTAGACTAACAACTCTTTCTCTTCCACTTCAACAAGCTGACTGGTCTTTTAGAGCTCTGACAGGAAAAACAAGCCGCAAACCACTAAATCCTTAGGGGAATTTCTGCTTTCATTTGCCCAAATGCCTGATGCTATATGGCCCCAGGCTCAAGGAAAGTAAGCACATATCTTCTGGGCAGACCAGGAAAGATAGGAACCAAGACCCAAGAAGCAGACCTTAAGAACACAGAGACAGCTGGGCGCGGTGGCTCAGCCTGTAATCCCGCGCTTTGGGAGGCTGAGATGAGTGGATTGCCTGAGTCCGCGGGTTCGAGACCCGCCTGGGCATCTTGGTGAGACCTCATCTCTACAATAAATCAAAAATTAGCCAGGTGTGGTAGAACGCGCCTGTAATTCCAGCTACTTGGAAGGCTGAGGCAGAAGGATCGCCAGAGCCTAGCAGGTCAAGGCTGCAGTGGCCTGGAGCAGCCACTGCACTCCAGTCTGGATGACAGAGTGAGACTCCAACTCAAAAAAAAGAACACAGAGACTTTCCTTTCTGCCATCTAAAGTTGGTAGGAAAAGGTAACAAGCACTTGGGAAGGGCAGGAGCACTCTTTCTTTCTTTTTTTATATTGGAAAATATAGTTTATTTAGAAAGTAGATTGGAGAGAGAGAAAAGAGGGATCTACCTCCCCCAGAATGGGAAGGGGCCCAGAGCTTAAAAAGAAGCATGGCCGGGTCAGACTTAACAAAAACAATGGCCTGGAGCACTCTTTAGGATGTAACTCATCAAGTACGCATACCTCCTCTGGACAGATGAGTCCAGAATGTATCTACCCCCTGGGTTATGCGATCCCCATGAAAAGATAAGTTCTTTTATCCTGGGGCCCCACACATCTTCCATGTCTTCTCCCACCTGTCACAGAATGAATATGGGGCCTGGGAAAAGAAGCCTAGTGCTTTAGGACTGAGACAGACTGAAGCAGGAACTTAGCTTGCAAGACTCCATTTATTCAGTGGCCATGATTGGGCATATATCCCATTCCCCTCCTAGAATTCCAGATCTTGAGTGCTCTAGACAGGCCAAACCCAGAAAAACTGGCCTCAGACGGCTTGGGAGGCAATTCTAATGAACTCACTTGGGGTCATTACCTATTCACAATGCTGATGAGCTCCCGCAGTCGCTCCTCTCCTAGCTGCCTGTCTGCCCCACTGGCAGCTGCATCTCGACTCTTCAAAATTGGCAACTCAAAATGCTTCTTGAACTCTTGGGCAGTCCCTAAACACAAAAGAGAGGGGAAAATGAAAGAGTGGGGGAAAGGAATGATTTTCCCACGGCCAGTAATGGCAGACTACTTTGTCACAGAGTAACCTTCCTACTAAGAACAACAAAGCTGAACAAAATATAGGCCAATTTCTGTTTAATGAAACAGACAACAAAGCTTGAAAGGCCAAATAGTGAGATGGTAGATTAAAACCCAAACATATACTTAATTGCAGTAAATGTAAATGGATTAAATAGTCCAATTAAAGACAAAGATGGACCAGGTGCAATGGTCCACACCTGTAATCTCAGTAATTTGGGAGGCTGAGGTGGGAGGATTGCTTGAGCCCAGAGGTTCGAGACCAGCCTCGGAAACATAGCAAGACCCCAGTTTCTACAAAAAAAAAACAAACAAAAAATCAAAAAAATTAGCTGGTAGTTGCATGCCTATAGTCCCTGCTACTTGGGAGGTTGAGGCAGAAGGATCCCCTGAGCCCAGGTTGAGTCTGTGGTGAGCCATGATTGTTGCCCTGTACACCATCCTAAGAAACAGAGTGAGACCTCAACTCAAAAAAAAAAAAAAGGATGGGAAGGATGTATTTTGTTTTAAAAGCCTAACTATATGTTGTTTGTAGGAGATGAAGTAGCATTTATCAGTACAATGAAGTATATGCTACAACATGGATGCACCTTGAAAACATTATGCTAAGTTAAAGAAGACAAACACAAAAGATCATATATTATATGATTCCATTTATAGGAAATATTCAGAATAGGTAAATCCATAGAGATAGAAAGCATATTAAGGTAGCCAAGGTTTGGGAGTAAGGGGAATATAAAGTGACTGCTTGCCAGGTGCAATGGCTCACACCAATGAATGTAAGAAAAGATGCCCGACTTTATTAATCATTAAGCAAATGCAATTAGGATAACACTAAACACCCACCAGAATGACTAGATTTTTCTTTTTAAATATGTATGTTTTGGGGTTTTGAGTTGGAGTCTCACTCTGTCGTCCAAACGAGTGCAGTGGCACACTCATGGCCACCACAGTCTCAATCTGCTGGGCTCAGGCAATCCTTCCGCCTCAACCTTTCAAGTAGCTGGAACTACAGGCACTTACTACCACATGCAGCTAATTTCTTGATTTATTGTATAGATGAGGTCTCGCCAAGTTGCCCAGGCTGGTATCAAACCTGTGGGCTCAGGCAATCCTCTCGCCTCTGCCTCCCAAAGTGCTAGGATTGCAGGCATGAGACACCACACCCAGAGCTTTTTTAAAAATATAAATATTGGTGATAATATAGAGCAAAAGTTGGCAAACTATAGCTATGGATAGTCATCTATTTCTACAAATAAAGTTTTATTAGAACATACCATGCTCATTCATGTACATATTATTTATGGCCGTTTCATGCCACAACATCAGAGTTGAGTAGTTGTAACAAAGACAATATGGACTGTGAGCCTAAAATACTGAAGTATCTACTACATCAGAACAAATGCATAACATATGACCAGCAATTCCATTCTGAGAACAAAGTAATGCATACTTCCTAAGAAAAGTACACTATACTCATGTAAAGATATATACAAGAATATATAGACAATATTTCATTATTTGGAAAAACATTAAACTAGAAACTACTCAACTATATATCAACATATACAACAACAATGAAAATGAACAAACTACAGTTACACATACTATGGATGAACTTTTTTTTTTAAGTAGGAGTCTCACCCAGACTGGAGTGCAGTGGCACACTCACAGTCACCACAGCCTCGACCTGCTAGGCTCAGGCAAGCCTTCTGCCTCAGACTTCCAAATAGCTGGAACTACAGGCATGAGTCATCACGCTCGGCTAATTTTTCTTGATTTATTGTAGAAATGAGGTCTCGCCAGGTTGCCCAGGCTGGTCTCTAACCCATGGGCTCAGGCAATCCTCTCACCTCAGCCTCCCAAAATGCTGGGATTAGAGGCGTGAGCCACCGCACCCAGCCATGGGTGAACTTCTTAAACATTACGCCAGATGAAAGAAATCAGATGCAAAAGAATAAATACTATATGGTTTGATTTATATAAAGTTAAAAAATAGACAAAACTAACATACAGTATTAGGAGAGTGTTTATTTCTGAGGTGAAAGGAGAGGGTAGTGATAAGAAGAGGGGCTACAGAGACGGTGGTAGTGATTAATCTTGTGGTGGCTACTACACAAATGTGTTCACTTTGTGATAATGTTGCCACTCAGCAGGTTCTCGGCACGAAGTGATTCTCCTGAGCACTGGTAAATTAGGGTGGCACTAACAGGTCCTTCCAGAAATATCTGTGTGCAAGAACTACCCCAAATGGTAGTTGCCAGGGGTTGCAGGACAGGAAGAATGGGAAGTTATTTAATGGGTAGTTTCAGTTTAAAAAAAAAAAAAAACTCTGAAGATGGATAATGGTGATGGTTGCAAAACAATGTGAATATACTTAATACCACTAAACTATAACACTTAGCAATGATTAAAATGGGCCAGGCGCAGTTGCTCCCGCCTGTAATCCCAGGATTTTTGGAGGCCAAGGAAGAATCAATTGAGTCCAGGAGTTTGAGACCAGCTTAGGCAACATAGCAAGACCTCGCCTCTACAAAAAAAAGAAAGAAATTAGTTGGGCATGGTGCCGTGCACCTGTAGTCCCAGCTACTCTGGAGGCTGAGGTGCAAAGATCACCTAAGCCCTGGAGGTTGAGGCTGCCTTGAGCCATGATCGTGCCAGTGTACTCCAGCCTTGGCAACAAAGCTAGACCTCAACTCAAAAAAATAAAAAAACAGCTGCCCAAGACTGAGGCCAAAGCTCTTTTAAGGGAGCTAGGGTGAGAGAAATAAAAATGCCTGGGGATAATATTTCCACCCCCAGGTCACTGTGACACCAGGCCATATATAGCTCCTCCAACCTCTGCAGTGGAAAAATGGCCAAAGTGGGCCCTGTTGAGTTTTCAGCAGAGCAAAGCCTCCCAATGGCTTTGCTACTCCCTGACAAAAGAAGCCTTCTTACAAGAGTGCCTAGTGACCCACACAACTAGCATCCTCTCCTTAGCTAGAGTCACACTCCCAAGCACAAGAAAAGACTCCTTCCCAGTGTGGTAAACAAGGCTGTATTCTCACCTAAGATGCCTGAATTAACAAAATGTACCAAGCTGAAATACTCAAGCAGATCATTCTGGATGGGGGTCCCAGAGATGAGTACCCGTCGGCTGGTGTTCAAGCTGTCCAGGGCCTGATAAGTCTGATTCTCAGAGTTCTTGAGCCTGTGTCCCTGCAAGGGAATTAATTCTCACTCAGGGTATGATGTGGCATCCCTATACAGCAGCAAAGTCTTGAGTAGATAGGAAAAAAGGAGAACATTACAAGATCTGGGGCATTGGGAACTAGGCAGGGGCCACATGAGAGAGTTCTACTCACTTGATTGGGGAGAAATATTAGGTACAAAAGATAGACCGTCAGTTTCCAGACCAATGCAACATCTGTAAAGCAAGGATTCCCTCTGTTCCCTTCTATCCCTCTACCAGCCCCAGCCTCCAGAGCCTTGGCAGCCACCTAGCCTCTTCAGAGGTCATGTTGCCATGTTACAAACCCATGCTTTCAGGGAGTCCTCTTCACCAGTCCAACCCACCCAGAAGCATCTGAGCCAGACACCTTCTGTATCAGCCTCCAAGCCTTGTCTGGGCTGTCAGTGCTAAAGGGACTAAGCATATGTTCCTGCAAGGAAACTAGTTCTCACTCAAGGTATCCACCTCCCACCAGAACCCACATGGCCAGTATATCTAAAGACTCTCCCTCTGTCTCCCTTCACTTCTCCTTCCCCAGTCCCTATACTCTGTTCCCCGTCCCCCTCCCCACCTCTATTACTTCTCTTTTAAAGTTTTTTCAGCCAGGCTCAGTGGCTCAGCCTGTAATCCTGTGCTTTGGGAGGCTGAGATGAGTGGATTGCCTGAGCCTGCAGGTTCGAGACCCACCTGGGCAATTTGGCGAGACCTCATCTCTACAATAAATCAAAAATTAGCCAGGCGTGGTAGCGTGCGCCTGTAGTTCCAGCTACTTGGAAGGTTGAGGCGGAAAGATCGCCGGAGCCCAGCAGGTCGAGGCTGCGGTGGCCGGGAGCGGCCACTGCACTCCAGTCTGGGTGACAGAGTGAGACTCCAACTCAAAAAATAAATAAAAATTAAAATAAAGCTTTTACAAGAAAATGGTGGAGGCTGGGGGGAGGATCTCGGCTCTGCTGTCCCCACCCCAGCGTGGCCTGGCTTCTCAAGCTGTGGCAAAGAGGAGAGCTGACTTCCAGCCTTGTTCTTCAGAATAGCAAGTTTGAGGAAACCTGAGAGAAGGGTTACCCATCCCCAGTTCTTGACAGAGACTGAAACTGAAACATCACTCAATAAATTCTGCCCCCTCCCGCAAAAAAGAAAAGAAAATGGTAAAAGATCCTACTACCTTCCCCATTCTTCAAGAACTACATGGATGAGATCAGGTCTGTGCCTTTTTCTGCATCCAGCCCCAGCTCAGCTCCACACTGGCCAAGGCACATAAACTCAACCACCAGTGAAAGAATGAACAACCAATCTGCCTTTGTCCCTCTGGTCAGCCTTTGACAATGCAATTAAAAAAAGACCCTCCACTGACTCTCCTACCTTCAGGATCAAGTCCAAACTCTTTGAGCTCATTAGCTCAGCTTTGAAAGTCCTTTTCTTTTTTTCCCTTTTTTTTTTTTTTGAGTTGGAGTCTATCGCCCAGACTGGAGTGCACCGGCCGCTCCCGGCCACCGCAGCCACGACCTGCTGGGCTCCGGCGATCCTTCCGTCTCAGCCTTCCAAGTAGCTGGACCTACAGGCGCACGCTACCATGCCCAGCTGATTTTTTGATTTATTGTAGAGATGAGGTCTCGCCTGCCCAGGCGGGTCTCGAACCCGCAGGCTCGGGCAATCCACTCACCTCAGCTTCCCAAAGGCGCGGGATTACAGGCTGAGCCACTGAGCCCAGCTTGAAAGTCCTTTTCAATGAAACCCCACTGAACTTCTCTAACACTCACCACAGCTTGTCATAGTCCCAAAAGTCTTACTTCCTTACCACTCCTAATGCTAGTATGTTTCCTTTTTTCTTTGTTGGGTTGAAGATTCACTCTGTCACCTAGGCTAAAGTGCAGTGGCACGCTCATGGGCACGATAGCCTCAATCTGCTGGGCTCAGGTGATCCTTCTGCCTCAGCCTTCCAAGTAGCTGGAATTACAGGCATGCACCACCACGCCCAGCTATATTTTTGATTTATTGTAGAAATGAGGTCTTACCAAATTGCCCAGGATGGTCTTGAATCCGTGGGCTCAGGCACTCCTCTCACCTTGGTCTCCCAAAGTCCTGGGATTATGGTGTGAGCCACGGCACCCAGCCTAGATTGTTTCTTTACCCATGCTCTATTCCACAGGTCAATTCCTTAAATGTCACCTCCTATGCAAGGCTTTCCTCAATGACCCCAGGCTGTTGGTCTCTCTCATCTCTGTGCTCCTGTGGCACTAAGCACATAATGGTTGCTACTATTTAGTGAACCCTTTTCATGTGCTAGGCACAGTACTAAGCACTTTACCTAAATTCTCTCCTATAATCCAAATGCACAGAAATTATAATACATTTTAGAGATGAAGAAACTAAGATTCAGAGAGGTAAAACATTATCCCAAATCATGCTGGTAGAAAGTAGCAGCACTGGGCCAGGCACTTAGCAGGGTGGAGGTGAGAGGATCGTCTGAACCCAGGAGTTCGAGAGCAGCCTGGGCAATTTGGCAAGACCTTATCTCTACAAAAAAAGAGCCAGGTGTGGTGGCACATGCCTGTGGTTCCAGCTACTTGGAAGGATGAGGCAGAAGGAGCACCTGAGCCCAGCACATCGAGGCTGTGATGACTGAGAGCATGCCATTGCACCCCAGCCAGGGCGACAGAGTGAGACTCTGACTCAAAAAAAAAAAATTAAAAAAAAAGTAGCATAGCTGGGATTTGAACTCAGGTTTGTATGACGCTGAAGCTGGGTGCTGTACTACTCTGCCTCTCATCCACAGCTATATATTCACACTAAAGTACTAATTATATTCTACTGTACCTTATCTTCTCAACTAGACAGAGACTTCTCAACTTCCTAAGGCACAGACTGTGTCAGAATCACCTTTATAATTCAGTGCATAGAACAAAGTTGTGCAGAGTACTGCCTAGTGAATGTTAGTTGAATGAAAGAATGCATTAATGGGCCATGGGTGGTGGCTCATACTTGTAATCCCAGCACTTTGGGAAGTGGAGGAAAGAGGATTGCTTGAGTCCAGGGATTCAAGAGGAGCCTGGGCAACTTGGTGAGACTTCATCTCTACAATAAATTAAAAAACTAGCCTGTAGTTCCGGCTACTTGGAAGGCTGAGGCAGAAGGATCACCGGAGCCCAGCAGGTAGAGGCTGTGGTGGCCAGAAGCGTGCCACTGCACTCCAGTCTGGGCGACAGAGTGAGACTCCAACTCAAAAAAAAAAAAAAATTAGCCAGGCATTGTAGTGTGTACCTGTGGTTCCAGCTACTTGGAAGTCTGAGGTGGAAGGATCACCTGAGCCCAGCAGGTCAATGCTGGAGCCCAGCAGGTCAGTGCTGGGATGGCCATGAGTGACTCCAGCCTAGGCAACAGACTGAGATTTCTACTCCAAAAAATAAATAAATAGATAGATAGAAAGAAAAAGAAAAGCAAAGTCAGCCGGGCTCGGTGGCTCAGCCTGTAATCCCATGCCTTTGGGAGGCTGAGGTGAGTGGATTGCCTGAGCCCGCGAGTTCGAGACCTGCCTGGGCAGCAAGACCTCATCTCTACAATAAAATCAAAAATTAGCCGGGCGTGGTAGCGCGCGCCTGTAATTCTGGCTACTCGGAAGGCTGAGGCGGAAGGATCGCCGGAACCCAGCAGGTCGAGGCTGCGGTGGCCAGAAGCGGCCACTGCACTCCAGTCTGGGCTACAGAGTGAGACTCCAACTCAGAAAAAAAGAAAAGTCAGGTATGGTGGCTTACGTCTATAATCCTAGAACACTGGAAGGTAGAGGTGAGAGGGTTCAAGACCAGGCTAGATAACTTGGTGAGATAAGACCTCGTCTCTACAATAAATAAAAAACTTAGCTGGGTATGGTGGCGTGAACCTGTAGCTCCAGCTACTTGGAAGGCTAAGTCACAAGGATCATCTATGTTCAGCAGGTAGAGGTTACGGTGGCCATGAGTGTGCCTCTGCACTCCAGCCTGGGTGACAGAGTTAGACTTCAACTCAAAAAAAAAAATTAGCCAGGCTCGGTGGCTCAGCCTGTAATCCCGTGCCTTTGGGAGGCTGAGGTGAGTGGATTGCCTGAGCCTGCAGGTTCGAGACCTGCCTGGGCAGAGAAACCTCATCTCCACAATAAATCAAAAAATCAACCGGGCGTGGTAGCGCATGCCTGTAATTCCGGCTACTTGGAAGGCTAAGGCGGAAAGATCGCCGGAGCCCAGCAGGCCGAGGCGGAAGGATTGCCGGAGCCCAGCAGGCTGAGGCTGCGGTGGCCGAGAGCAGCCACTGCACTCCAGTCTGGGCGACAGAGTGAGACTCCAATTCAAAAAAAAATATATCAACGGTTGGGCACAGTGCCTCATGCCTGTAATCCCAATATTTTGGGAAGCTGAGGTGGGGGGATCACTTAAGTCCAGAAGTTTGAGACCAGCCTAGGCAACATAGTGAGAGCTCATCTCAACAAAAAAGGCTGAGCCAGAAGGATCACCTGAACCCAGAAGGTTTAGGCTTCAGTGAGGCATGATTGTGTCACTGCACTCCATCCTGGGAGACAGAGTAAGACTCCAACTTAAAAAAAAAAGAAAGAAATTACTGGAGGCTTTAAGGACTAGCCCTAGAAAAGAAGGCTTAGACTTTTGAGCTAAAGAAAGAAATGAGCCGGGCTCGGTGGCTCAGCCTATAATCCCGCGCCTTTGGGAGGCTGAGGTGAGTGGATTGCCTGAGCCCGCGGGTTCAAGACTCGCCTGGGCAGTGAGACCTCATCTCTATAATAAATCAAAACATCAGCCGGGCGTGGTAGCGCATGCCTGTAATTCCGGCTACTCGGAAGGCTGAGGCGGAAGGATCGCCGGAGCCCAGCTGGTCGAGGCTGTGGTGGCCGGAAGCGGCCACTGCACTCCAGTCTGGGTGACAGAGTGAGACTCCAACTCAAAAAATAAAAAGAAAAAAAAAAGAAAGAAAGAAATGAGACTTCAGGAAAATTGCCTAACAGGTCCAGGGGAAATGGGCATCAACAGTTAGGTGCCTCTAGCCGGGCTCAGTGGCTCAGCCTGTAATCCCGTGCTTTGGGATGCCAAGGTGAGTGGATTGCCTGAGCCCACGGGTTCGAGACCCGCCTGGCAACTTGGTGAGACCTCATCTCTACAATAAATCAAAAGTCAGCCGGGCGTGGTAGCGCGCACCTGTAGTTCCGGCTACTCGGAAGGCTGAGGCAGAAGGATCGCCAGAGTCCAGCAGGTCGAGGCTGCGGTGGCCAGGAGCAGCCACTGCACTGCAGTCTGGGCAACAGAGTGAGACTTCAACTCAAAAAAAAAAAAAAATTAGGTGCCTCTAAACTGAAGTTCCAGGAGGGCATCTAGGGATGTGACGCACAACAGGTATATAATAAATAACCCGGCAAGCCGGGCATGGTGGCTCAAGCCTGTAATCCCAATACTTTGGGAGACCGAAGTGAGGGAATTGCATGAGCCCATGGGTTTGAGAACAGCCCAGACAACTTGGCGAGACCTCATCTCTACAATAAATCAAAAAATTAGCCAGGCCTGGTAGCATGCGCCTGTAGTTCCGGCTACTTGGGAGGCTGAGGCAGAAGGATTACCTGAGCCCAGCAAGTCGAAGCTAGGTTGCCATGAGTATGCCACTGCACTCCAGCCTAGGCAACTAAGTGAGACTCCAATTCAAAAAAAGAAAATAAATAAGTAACCCAGCAAGCCAGGCTCGGTGGCTCAGCCTGTAATCCTGCACCTTTGGGAGGCTGAGGTGAGTGGACTGTCTGAGTCTGCGGGCTGGAGACCCGCCTGGGCAACTTGGCGAGATCTCATCTCTATAATAAAAATCAAAATGAGCTGGGTGTGGTAGCGCGCGCCTGTAATTCCGGCTACTTGGAAGGCTGAGGCAGAAGAATCGCCGGAGCCCAGCAGGTCGAGGCTGCGGTGGCCGGGAGCGGCCACTGCACTCCAGTCTGGGCGACAGAGAGAGATTCCAACTCAAAAATAAATAAATAAATAAATAGCCCAGCAAATGAAATGAGCTGCCACACTACTCCCTGGGACTCTGCAAAGGGAAAGTCAACCCCAGCTCCCTATTGAACCAGTCACTAAGTCTCCACATGTGTCTGAATGAGAAGCACAGGAACAGCCCTATCGCTCCAGTTCACTAAGTACTCGCTGGGTGAACCTGGGTAAGTCACTGTACTTCTCTGAGTTTCAGTCTCCTAATCACTAAAACTGAGAAATAATGTCAATCCTTCCTCTATTCATAAACTTTTCAAAAACAATGTGCTTTCATATATCCTCGTTCTTGATCCACATCATGTCCCTTTCAAGTAGACCCTGTGCCACCCACTCTACAAAGAAACTGAATCTCAAAGCAGTCTCATCACGGAAAGTCACGCTCATAAGTGACAAAGCAAAGGCTGATCTGATCCCATGTATTTTTGTTGAGGATCAAAGATTTTGTACACAAAAGTGATTATGAAAAACTGAAGGCCAGGCCTGGTGGCTCTCGCCTATAATCCCAGCACTTTGGGAGACCAAGACAGGAGGACAGCCTGGACAACATCAAAGGTCCTTGTCTCTACAAAAAAACAAAAACAAAACCTATGAGTCCTAGCTACTCTGGAGGCTGATCGTTTGAGACCGAGAATTAGAGGTAGTAGTGAGCTATGATCGCACCACTGCACTCCAGTCCAGGTGACAGAATGAGACCCAGTTTCAGAAACATAAAAAACAAAAAATTGTGTTCCAGAGAAAAGTGCTATCTGGGAAGAAGCCGCTGTGGGTGCTGGGAACATGAGAGCCTAGGACAACACTTTCCCCTTCTAGGGTCTCAACAGAACAACCACCCCTCATGGAACAGAAGGATTAGCTTTCAGAATTTGGGGTTCAGGTCTGACAATTGACAAAGTTGAAAAATAAAAGGTAAATGACTAGAAAGGAGGGCCATGAGTCTGCAGTAGGACACATAACTCTGTGCCCTGCAGAGTCAGCTCATAAAACAAAATAGCCCAGCTGGGCTCGGTGGCTCAGCCTGTAACCCCAGTGCTTTGGGAGGCTGAGGTGAGTGAATTGCCTGAGCCCGCGGGTTCAAGATCCGCCTGGGCAACTTGGCAAGACCTCATCTCTACAATAAATCAAAAAATCAGCTGGGCGTGGTAACGTGCACCTGTAGTTCCAGCTACTTGGAAGGCTGAGGCGGAAGGATCGCTGGAGCCCAGCAGGTTGAGGCTGTGGTGGCCAGGAGCGGCCACTGCACTCCAGTCTGGGCAGAGTGAGACTCCAACACACACACAAAAAAACAGGCCGGGTGTGGTGGCCCATGCCTGTAATCCCAGCACTTTGGAAGGTGGAGGTGAGAGGATTGCTGAGCCCACGGGTTCAAGACCAGCCTGGGCAACATGGTGAGACCTCGTCTCTACAATAAACCAAAAAATTAGCTGGGTATGGTGGTGCATGCCTGTAGTTCCAACTACTTGGAAGACTGAGGTAGAAGGATCGCCTGAGCCCAGCAGGTCGAGGCTATGGTGGCCGTGAGCGTGCCACTGCCCTCCATCCTGGGTGACAGAGTGTGGCTCCAACTCGAAAACAAAAAAACATAACAAAACAAAAAAACAGCGCAAGGAAGAAGAACACTAAAAAGTAGGAAAACATCTAGATGCTCCCCAGTCCTTAAGGGCTCAACAGCTGCAGCCTGCCCTCTCCCACAGTGCTCTGGCCTCTAGATCAGGCTCCCGGCAGTCCCTCTCCATGGTGATAAAGCAAATAGCAAGTCACACACATACCCACCTCAACCTGCTAAATCCCTTACTCCTACCAAGAAGAACTGCCCACCAGAATATCAGGAGTTTGAAAATATGCCAAACAATGACTTTTTACTAGGACAAAAGCCCAGTTGGGAGATAGCTCCACAACTAGCAAGCATGGTACCCAAAAGTAAGTTTTTCTCCTCTCTCCACTACTTAAAATCCCTCAGACACTGGGCCAATGTAAAGTCCCAAGACCACAGTCAAGCCTTCCAGTTGGTTGACAGATAGGGACAAGTGTCAACCACCTCTCTACTAAAGTCTCAGAGATGTATAAAGGACCTAACTCTCCCCAAGCGGTGCAAACAATAGCTGCAACCTCAGAGCAGCCAAGTCTGCTTACTCAGAAGTCCTGGAAAATTATAGAAATCTCCCAGCCACCCCACTACTTTCTAAGTATTAGTCTAGTATCTCTAACACCATTCACACATAATAGAAATGGCCAGAGAGTAACTATCTCCATATCTCCCTTAGTCCCAAAGAGAAGGAACAGGGAGTCAACACTAACTAGTACAAGGTGCATAGACTGTCCAACTGCTCCTTCTTATCTCTGCTTTTGTTCACCCAAGTACCCCAGCCTAGGATAACAACCAGAGCTGACATTTACCAAGACCTTATGACATGCCAAACACTGTGATAGATTTTCCTCAATTTTTTCATTTAATCCTCAAAATAAGGCAGATATTATCACCCCATTTTACTGATGCAGAACCACAGGCTCAGGTGGTAAAGTAACTTGTCCAAGGCCTCACTACTTGTGTGTAAGTGACATAGAATATGAATAAAGATCTTGGTGACTCTAGAACCTGCCCCCCTAAATTGTGCAATGCCTCTCCACCCATCCAAATCCCTCCTGCCGTTCAAGGTCCTTCTTTGGTCTAGGAATACTATCGGGAGGTAACAAAAACAATCAGCCCACAGCACCTTACTATCCTTGGAGTCCCAAACACTGTTTTGTTTTGTTTTTTTGGTTGAATCAGAGTCTCACTCTGTTCCCCATGAGGGAGTGCAATGGCACACCCATGGCCACTGCAGCCTCGACCTGCAGGGCTCAGGAGATCCTTCTGCCTTGGCCTTCCAAGTAGTTGGAACCACAGGCGTGTACCACCATGCCCAGCTAATACTTTGGTTTATTTATAGAGATGATGTCTCGCCAAGCTGCCCAGGTTGGTCTCAAACCCCTGGGTTCAGGCAATCCTCTCGTCTCAACCTCCCAAAGTGCTGGGATTACAGGTGTGAGTCACCACGCCTGGCCCAAGCACTGTTTACTCCCTCTTTTGGCAGACTGGTATCATAGGTTCCCCTTCTCATTGTCTCCAAGACATCATTCTCCGTCCTCAGCATCCTCCAGTGACTGGTATAGCCCTCAGATTGCAGTGCTTAGTGAGAAAACTATGACAGATTTTCTCCTACCACCCAGACTGCTGAGAGTCAAGTACCTCGTCACATATGACCAGACCAACACTTCCTTTCTTGAGGGCTCCAACATGAAGACGGAAGGTCTCATAGGAAATGATGAGGATGGGAGAAGACACTCTAGCTCCCCGCTGGCTCATGAATCCTTCTACAACACAAAAGGTGTCAAGGGAACAAATCAGAGTTATCTTTTTAAAAAAAAAAGAAGGCAGTTCTTTAGTTTAGCCTGGAAATAACCAATTACTTCAACTATTTTCCATGGGAATTCTCTTCTCTTCTTGCATTGCCCTCCACCCTGGCCACAAGTGAGAATATCCATAAGAAAACAAGCAGCAGGGTGGACAGAAGAGTGCAGCCATCTTTGTTAAGACTCCTACCTAGCTTTTGGTCTATCTCATCCTTTGATCCTCCATCAATGGCCAGAGGTTGGATCCTCCCTCCAAGCCATTTCCCAACCTCATTGTACCAGTTCTTCACCAGACTGGAGGGTGACACCACCAATGCCTTGTCAATTTCTGGCTTGCACTCTGGACTCTGGCGCAAAAGTGTCCACATCAATGTAATGCACTGCAGTGTCTTTCCCAGGCCCATCTCATCAGCCATGATGCAGCCATGGCTGCCAGGGATGCGCCGACTGGTGACACACTCCCACAGGAACTTCACTCCCTGGGGAATAACAGCATTCAGTTTACTGGCACCCACAGTGCTGCTGCCCCAGGGATGGCAGTCTCCCAGGTTCAGCCCCTAGCCCACACCTCATTCCCCTCACCCTCACTTACCTCTCTCTGATGAGGACGCAAAACTTTACTGAGAATAGGATCAACAACCACATGGACAGGGAGTTTTTCTCTGAGAAAACACAGCAAAGAAAACACGTGCTCAGACCTAGGCAAGGCAAGCCCTCAGGAAGTTGCATCATGTGGATCCAGAGGCAGCTGCCCAAGAAGAGGACCTTCTTGGCTGGTAACCAAACCATAAAACCATAGCAAGTTTCTGCACCAGGAGTTAGCAAGTTAGAAGAGAGGGATGGATTCCCTATGCCATCACCTCAATCACAGCTCCTCCCAAGCAAGCATGGCAGGAGGGGATGAGAACCCCCACTAACTGAACACAACCACATACTCTTCCTCAGGCACTCTCCTTTCCCATCTACCTACTCTCTGATGGGGCAGCAGTCTTGACAGTTCTCTGAAACCACATGTCTACCAGGCACGGTGGCTCACGCCTGTAATCTCAGCACTTTGGGAAGTATAAGCTAGAGGACTGCCTGAATCTGGGGGTTTGAGACCAGCCTGGGCAACTTGGCAATAGCTCATCTCTACAATAAATCAAAAAAATTAGCTGGGCACAGGTAATTGGGAGGCTGAAGCCAAAAGATCATCCAAGCCCAGGAGGTCAAAGCTGCAGTGGCCGTGAGCGTACCACTGCACTCCAGCCTACGTGAGTCAGATCTGACTAAAAAAAAAAAAAAAAAGTAGGGCACGGTGGCTCATGCCTATAATCCCAGCACTTTGGGAGGCGGAGGCGAGAGGATTGTCTGAGCCCACGAGTTCAAGACCAGCCTGGGCAACTTGAAGAGACTTCATCTCTACAGTAAGTGAAAAAATTAGCCAGACATGGTGGCACACGCCTGTATTTCCAGTTAAATGGAAGGCTGAGACAGAAGAATTGTCTGAACCAAGCAGGTTGAGGCTGCAGTGGCTGTGAGCATGCCACTGCACTTCAGCCTGGGCGACAGACTGAGACTCTGACTAAAAAAAACAAACAAACACATGCCAATCCCTAAGGAAAAATCACACCCAAATACACTCCCCTCTCCCAGCTATCAGGTATGTGCATGTACAGAGGAGCAGAATTGCTCAAGAAATATCAATGAACATACTTGTCAAGCTTCAGCTGGTCATGGACACTCAGCAGGGGAGGCTCATACAGAACCAAGGCACCTTCTTCCAGGGGGTCATGGAGGGCCCGACGGACCCCAGCCCTTTTCAGGCCCAATGCCCGAGAGCCCAGAGGACCTACAAACCAGCAATCATTATGTCATCTGAAACTCTTTATATTTAGGAGCTCTAGCAGGCCCAACTCAAATGCCTGTCCTTCACATAACCTTTCCTAAGTTCCTATATGACCCTCTCTCCCCAAAACTCCTCCAACCTGGTTTGGGCATCTTTACCTGAACACTATCCCATTCTGCTTCAGATCAGAGCTTTTCTCGTTTTATTTCTCCCATTCAACCCCAAAGTTCTGGAGGGCCGGGTCTTGTTCATCTCAACCCAAGACAATCCTGGGAAGGTCTGAAACCCTAACGGGGCTTTCAAGGAGCTCTCTGAGAGCTTGAGAGCCAGCATCCTCCCCTCCCCAGCCCCAGTTTTAACACAATACTGTGCCCTACATAGGACAGGGAAAATATGTAGACTCTTAAGCCTCCCACACAGTCAGCCTCTGAAGGAGATGCTAGTGAATGAACTTAGATGAATGAAGCCCAGGTCCATCAGTCACCTTAGCCCACAGGAGCTTCCTGAGCACTGGCATATCCCCATCAAGAAGATGAGGGGCAGTCAGTCTAGGCATCCCTTATTGAGGCTAATATAGCCTTCATGCAGGCCTTAGGAGGGTCACCCCAAACACAGTCACCAATGGACTGACATCTTCAATTCCCGGCTGAGCTCGTATTTACAAAAGCAGGTTTTAAATTTATTCAGACACACTCTCATGTAACTTATTCAAAAAACAGAAAAGTCTCCATTTTACCTTGATAATTTGGAATGGGGATTTTAAAAGGCTTTGACAAAATGCTTCGAATAAAAGCTTCCTAAGAAGAAAGAAGAAAGAGGGATTCAGGTCTGATTAGAGGTGTTATGGGATAATATTGTTATGATAGGCTCCACACTAGGTTTTGTACAACAGCTTCCATCTGATTCAAGGCTTTATGTAAGGTTCGACAAATACCCAGGGAAAACGAAAGTGCTCAGCCTTAGTCAACCACGAGGCTCAGTAACCATTCACTCACAAAAGACCATGCCAATGAGGATACCTGGCTTTTCCCTAGGGTGCAACACCTTGGGAAGTAAGCACCACAAACTTAGCCAACCCTAGGACTAACAGTGAATTCCAATGTCTTGGTTTAACCACTGTCGTATAGGGCCACACCTTCCCAAGCACACTTTACAATTCTTTTTGGTTTTTCCTGTCCACATCAGTTCTGTACACATCTAATTCTCATATCAGTCTCCTTGGGAACTAAACAGCTCATCAAAAAGTAATGGTAGTACCAGGCATGGTGGCTCATGCTTGTAATCCCAGCACTTTGGGAGGCCGAGGTGAGAGGACTGCCTGAGCCCATGGGTTCAAGACCAGCCTGGGAAACTTGGAAAGACTTTGTCTCTACAATAAACCAAAAAAATTAACCAGGCATGTGGCATGTGCCTGTAATTCCAGCTACTTGGAAGCCTGTGGCAGAAGGATCACCTAAGCCCAGCAGGGAAAGGCTGCGGTGGCTGTGTGCCACTACACTCTAGCCTGGGCAACAGAGTAAGACTCCAACTCAAAAAAATAAATTAATAAATAAATAGGCTGGGCTCGGTGGCTCAGCCTGTAATCCCAGCACTTTGGGAGGCCAAGGTGAGTGGATTGCCTGAGCCCGCGGATTTGCAACCTGCCTGGGCAACTTGGCAAGACCTCATCTCTACAACAAATCAAAAAATCAGCTGGGCGTGGTAACGTGCACCTGTAATTCCAGCTACTCGGAAGGCTGAGGTGGAAGGATCGCCGGAGTCCAGCAGGTTGAGGCTGCGGTGGCCGGGAGCAGCCACTGCACTCCAGTCTGGGCGACGGAGTGAAACTCCAACTCAAATAAATAAATAAATAAACAAACAAACAAATAAATAAATAGCAAGACTTTCAATAGAACCCAGGAGGCACAGGTTCTTCAGGGAGAGCTATATAACTGGAAAGGGAGAATGCAAAGACCCTTAGCTGAAAACATTCAAGGGCACAGCCTGTAAGATTTGGGATTGCCAACCTCCAGGGATCTGGTCTGGTAATGCTCACCAGACTCTGACAGAGGCAGGAGAGAGAGCATGTTTTCATTCTTTGTTCATTTAGTTACTGACAATTCATGACATCCTTTCCTTCTGACAGAAGAGACCGAGCATCCCTCCTCTCCACCAAGGCTAAAAAGCTTCCCATCTCCGCAGATTCACTCTATCAATTATGTCTGATTTCTCCTGTATCTCAACCTTCCCCTCACCACTAGCTCTTCCTCTCCAGCATTTGAAACATGCTAAACTCTCTCCTACACTAAACACAAAACATCCTTTGATTCCTTATCTCTTCCCCTCCACAGGCACACTTCTAGAAAGAATTGTCTATGTTCCTTTCTTCCTGTTTTATGATCCTTCTATATTCCTTTCCTCCTGTCTTATGACCCTTCCACTCCTGAGAAATGACCCTGGCAAGATCATCAATGGCCTACGCAACCCTCATTCTAACGGGAATGTTTCAGTCCTTATCTAACCTGACAAAGCTGGCCACTCCTTAAATATTCCCTGCCTTTGACTTCCATGACACCCCTTTCCCACTATTTTGCCTCTCTGGGATCTCATGCTCAGCCTCCTAATGGGCTGTTCTGTCTAACCCTCTTAAAAGTCAGTGCTCCCAGCCGGGCTTGGTGGCTCAGCCTGTAATCCCGCACTTTGGGAGGCTGAGGTGAGTGGACTGCCTGAGCCCGCGGGTTCAAGACCCGGCCTGGGCAATTTGGCCAGACCTCATCTCTACAATAAATCAAAAAAATTAGCCGGGCGTGGTAGCACGCGCCTGTAGTTCCGGCTACTTGGAGGGCTGAGGTGGAAGGATCACCGGAGCCCAGCAGGTCAAAGCTGCATTCCAGTCTGCATTCCCACTGCATTCCAGTCTGGGTGACAGAGTGAGACTCCAACTCAAAAAAAAAAAAAAAAAAAAAGGCAGTGCTCCCCAAGGATCATGGATTAGCCCTCAGATCTGACTGCACACTCACCCTGATACTTCAATATGCTTCGGAGATGTAAAATACCTCTAATGCTAATGACCCCCAAATCTATTTCCAATCTATACCTCAATTATAGGTTCACACCCATATTTGCAACTGCCTGCTCTCCTAGATATCCTCCAGGCACTTCGAACTTATCGTGTCTAAGGCTAAAAGTTCTACCTCCAAGGCCACACATATAACACGGTCATAGGCATTTTTGCCTTTTGGAATGCTTTCTCCATTAAAAAAAGAAATCATGTTTTCCGGGAGCAGTGGCTGACTCCAGTAATCCCAGCACTTTGGGAGGCAGAGGCAGGAGGACTGCCTGAGCCTAGCCTGAGTAATTTGGTGAGACCTCGTCTCTACAATAAATTAAAAAATTAGCTGGGCATGGTGGTGCTCCTGTGGTTCCAGCTACTTGGAAGGCTGAAATGGAAGGATCGCCTGAGTCCAGCAGGTTGAGGCTGCGGTGGCTGTGAGTGTGCCATTGAGTGAGACTAGGACTCAAAAAACAAAAAATCATATTCTGTGACTGCGTTGGTATTTAAAAAAACCATAATTTCAAGCTGGATTCATTACTATGTACTTTTTATCTCCCAATTTTTTTCTTGAGTCAGGTCTACACATGTACACCACCACTACACACGTGCAACACCCAGCTTTTTTTAACTTTTTATAGAGACAAGATCTCATGGTGTCCAAGTTAGTCCTGAACTCCTGGGCTCAAGCATTCCTCCCGCGCACATTGCTGGGATTACAGAAGTGAGCCACCATGCCCAGGTTATTTTCTGATTTTCAAAGGAATTAAAGGCTGCCATCACTCTCTAACTCCAGTGTCACTTCTAGCTCACTGACCTCCAGTCAAATAGTAGGGTAGGTAAGGGGGGGGGAATCTCTATACCACATCTGGCACAAAGCAGACCACCTGCAAAAGGACCAGTGGAAAAGCAACCAGGAAGCAAATAGCTACAAAAGCAGCTTGTAGGAGTGTGACCTCTACTGGAGGAGTGCAGAAATCTCATCGTTATAGGCCTGGTACTATGACGCCCCCTGACATTAGACTTTATCAGAAATCCAGCAAACTTCCTGTCCAGTGTTCAGTGTTCAGAAATTGCTTAGGACTTTAAGACAGATCTGCACTTCCAGAATGCAGCTATTGGTGCTTTACAGGAGGCAAGTAGGTCCATCTGGTCGGTCTTTTTGAAGATACCAACCTGAGTGCCATCTATGCCACATATGTAACAATTATGCCAAAAGACATCCAGTGACATGCCATAAGGTGAAGAACATGCTTAAGAACTCACTATGAGCCAGTCTCGGTGGCTCAGCCTGTAATCCCACGCCTTGTGAGGCTGAGATGAGTGGATTGCCTGAGCCCATGAGTTCGAGCCCCAGCTGGGCAATTTGGCGAGACCTCATCACTACAATAAATCAAAAAATGAGCCAGAGTCGGGCTCGGTGGCTCAGCCTGTAATCCCGCACTTTTGGGAGACTGAGGTGAGTGGATTGCCTGAGCCCGCGGGTTTGAGACCCGCCTGGGCAGGAGAGATCTCATCTCTACAATAAATCAAAAAAAAATTAAGCCGGGTTTGGTGGCTCAGCCTGTAATCCCACGCCTTTGGGAGGCTGAGGCGAGTGGATTGCCTGAGCCCGCAGGTTCGAGACCCGCCTAGGCAGGCGAGACCTCATCTCTACAATAAATCAAAAAACTAGCCGGGCGTGGTAGCGCGCGCCTGTAATTCCCGGGTACTCAGAAGGTGAGGGAGAAGGATCACCGGAGCCCAGCAGGTCGAGGCTGCGGGGCCGGGGGGCCACTGCACTCCATTGGGTGACAAGGAGACTCCAAATCAAAAAAAAAAAAGAAAAGAAAAGAAAAAAAAAAACGGTGTGATGGGGGAAAAACACATTCTCAAAAAAATATATACTAAAATTTTCATGAAAATATATCCAGCCGGCTCGGTGGCTCAGCCTGTAATCCTGTCCTTTGGGAGGCTGAGGTGAGTGGATTGCCTGAACCCACAGGTTCGAGACCCCCCTGGCAACTTGGCAAGACCTCATCTCTACAATAAATCAAAAAAAAAGCCGGCAGGTAGCACACGCCTGTAGTTCCAGCTACTTGGAAGGCTGAGGGGACGGATTGCCGGAGCCCAGCAGGTCGAGGCTGCGGTGGTC